>MU189266.1:37276-53519 GCA_016904865.1 Pissodes strobi | reverse complement strand
AGCAGCAACGTTTACTAAGAGGGCCAATACAGCGGGCCCTGACATCACTATGGCAGGATCGACCATTCCTTCATCCTCGTCAATCGGGCTGCTGGGTGTCTCGGTCAACAGCAATATGTCATGGCAAAATCAGCCTCCCAGAAGCTTGGTGCGCTATTTCGCAACAAAAAAACTCTATACACCGCAGCAGTTGCTCTTGCTGTACAAAGCGCAAATAAGACCGTGCTTAGAATATTGCTCACTTATCTGGGGTGCCGCACCAAAGCATACCCTAAAGCTGCTGGATTCCATTCAGAAGAGGGTTGTGCGTCTCGTCGGTGATCCGGAGTGGACCCGGAATCTGGATAGTCTGGAACATCGCAGACATGTGACCGAGATGTCTCTGTTTTACAGATACTTTCACGGCAGATGTTCCCAGGATTTGGCCCGCATAATCCCGCCCCTGGCAACTCCTGTCAGACAGTCCCGACAGTCGGCAGGAGCGCACCAGTTCGTCGTACAACTAGAAACACCTAGAACATCGCTTTACCAGAGCTCCTTTGTCTGGCGCACTGCATCACTGTGGAACTCACTTCCAGGACATCTGTTTCCCACTAATTACAACCTACAAATATTCAAGAACCGTGTCAATCAACATCTTCGCACACACACCGCTCGTCGAGCGCCATAGGATCTCCCTTTAGTGTGTGTGCCACTGCCATAAAAAAAATGCAAAATTTTGCAGGGTATGCAAAGATTGTTTCATTTATTATAATTATTTAATGTATATTTGATTGAATGGAATGACTTAGAGAGTATGCAATGTATAATATACGCCAATCTTATATGTATTTTATCATCAGGATTCGATATGAAATTAACAAAAAATCATTGTCCAATTTTAACAAATGCATATTTAATCTAAAAATTAACCATAACGGTTCCATAATGTTCATATGTTGTGCATCCATAGTACGTATAATGGAATAAGTCTTGGTAGGTACTCTTTGAGGAATTAAAATGATTACATAAAGAACTGGAAAATGCTAGACGTTTCGAGGAACAGATCTGCACTCAGGAATTTATCTGAGCAGCTTCGACAACTTTTTGGCTATTACCTCTGTGGCAACTATGATAAGTGGAATTGTTTTTGTGTTCATGCTCTACATTTTTGTACTTTAACCTTTAAGTTTTTATACTTTATCGTTTCACCGCTACTTTTTGAATTATGTTGTAATCTGACGGTATGGTGACATCTATAATGTTTTTTTTTTGTGCATTTAATAAAAATATACAAGTTATTTCCGGCGATATGTCGGTCTGTATTATTGTTATTGTTATTATCCCGATTTGCAAGCCTTTTGGCATTCGCACTCCCTCTAAAGGGGGACATTCACTTAATCCTAGATGCGTTAAGCATCAGAGGGTTTAAGCTCTGAACCCTTTTCGTGCTATTAGGGCCTTTGAAATGACACTTCTGATGTCGCCGATCTTAGGGGTTTCCGATGATCATCCGAACAATTCTCGCGGTCACAAGGATAGTGTTCTGATCGGGCTTGTAGCGATTTTTAGTCAGTTCTAACTTCTCGGTATTTCTTGTTTCAACGTGATTTAACTTACCACTGCTTCTTCATTCTGATCTGCAACTTTTGGAACTTAGAAGAGGAGAAAAGCTGACATCCTGCTTTAACGTGTTGTATCGACACCATATCTGCACTTATCGCTCTCTATTATGAATTTCAGGTAGTTTCTGGTGGAACCACCTGATCTTGAATTACCAATAAAAGCCTTCTGTTTCTGGGGCAAGTCAGTAGTTCGACGTACACGGTTATGCACATGCATAACCTCATTCGGAGACCTCCTATAAAGCTGCTTTTCCCGCCATCCCTGCAACGCTTTTTCCCTCGTCAAGTACTGAGGAGTCGCGTGCGGGATATTCGCACTGGCGCAGAAGCAGTTCTCAGTGGCACATATAGTTCTATGCACTCTTAAGCTTTCGTTAAAAAGTAATGTCGCATATTAATGCTCATAGTTTGGCAATATCCGTTAATCCTTCGAGAACGTGTTGTTCTATCTACGACCCTTGTGGGGTGGTGGTTTTGCACCTTTGTTAGAAACGATTCACGGTTTATAATCTGCGTTGTAACTCTTGGATATCAGTTTTACTCTAGGACACAACGCCAAAGGAATATCAAAGCATCGAGCACTCGCGACTGTTGGTTGCTCTAAAAGGGTTTTTGCTGTTCAGTTTATTATTGTAAATATTTTTGTTTTTATTATTATATATTTCGCAAGCAAGAAAATTTTGTATAAACTTAAAAATCAATGTTTTTTATTATATTAAAAAAATGCACAACTTTATATTTCTTTATCTTTTATATTTAGGAGTGCACTCTTCTTTTTACCGTTTCAATAATATTTTATTATCTGAAATAATCTATACTAATACATAAACATAAAATACTACTCATTTATCCCGACCGCGTAAACATTGGGGTTTGATCAGAAGGGGTTTTTCAAAACTCTTTGCCATTTTGAAATTATATTAATTTTATTCCATGGTATTCCATTTTTTTAAAATTTGGGAGAGTAATGCAAGCGTTACGATAACGCAGTCGCGAATATCCGTTGTTACAATATTAGCTGTTATATAATTCAAATAAAAAGCCAATTTGTTGCTATAAGGGTTTAATTATATACAACCTTTAAAAAAGTATTTTGTTTAAGTGTTATACTCAAGTTGTGAAAGAGTTGTAAAATAGTTTATAATATCAACCTTATAAAATATCTTTATAAAAGTTTTCTATCAAGAATATATAACGCAAATTATGGAACTAGTTTTTAATGTTGAAATGCTTTTATTTATAAAATGGTTTAATAGTTATGTTCAATGTAGAAAAATACTTCCATCTGTTGCGCGTAAAACCCTTTTAAATGTGTTAGCGAGATATAATGAATAAGATGATACCTACAAGGATGCGGCCAGCGCAACATGGACATGTGTGTTCCGACTTGCTCGTCGGCATGGGAGTGGATCAATTACTTACTCTGGACCAGGGCGCCACCAGTTTGAAATATCCAAATCCGCAGACCCAAACAGGAAGATCCTCGGTCTTAAAAATCCATAAGGGCGATCCAAAATCGATGATTATCCGCTACACAAGGGCGTTTTAAAGTCTAGACGACTACTAATTATAGTTGGTTGAGTTATTTCAGAGCAAATAAAAGACGGTCACGTTCGTGCAGGTTTAAATTTATTGGCGTTCGTTATGTTAGACAACGTGTTGTCATAATTCTTTCTATAGACAATCTGATATAAATATATAACAATAGGTAAAATATCTCAATTCGAAACACTTAATAACTTGATATATGCTCACAAATATTGAACTAGATCATATCAGATGTAACAGTATGACGTAATAAATGATTACGGAAGATCAAAAAAACAATTCCAACTAATTAAAAATAAACGCAATATGCATAGGGTAGGTATCTATCGTCCCATCAACTAATAATTAAAAGTTATCTGAATAATACTTATAACTACTAACTCCGTTGCGCGTGTACCATGGTATACGTGTCGCAGTTGTACATGAATAGACCTTAAGATTCAGTTTATGAGATACCGCTATGTAAAAGTACTATAATCAGATATTTAGTCAGTCAGAACAACAATGTTTATCATTTACCACAATATAAATTAAATTGTAAGTATGATGAAATATAGCATGAAAAAAACTATGAGTATTAATTGAATCACACTAGTAAATACCGCAGTTATTTATATACGCACTGGTAAGCTCTGCTTACACCTAATCAGTTCCAAAAATAATTATATAAATACTTCGCAGAAAGAAATAAAAACACGCAATTTACTACACGCTGGAAAATACTAATAACACGCCAGCAACATTAGGTAAACAGATCACAATTATAACCTAAACTTATATTAACTGGTCTTTGCCGATATCACCTACGGCCTTCTACACACGGACTACAGCTATGCACCTTGGGACCATAAACTCTCAGTGGAATTTGAGGTAATCCCCATACATCTATGGCTACAGTTGGTACCAATAACACACAACCAACTGTATTGACTGGTAGCTACTTGGTTAGCTACTTAAACTATCTCCAAGCAAAGCTGGCTCCAAACAACAATAACTCCAAATAACATTAACTTGTTCCATATACAAATAACTCCAGGCGAATAACACCAGCCATAAAATAGCTCCTGGTAAAACTGGCTTCCAACAAAAATGGCTCCCAGGAAAAAAAACCTGAAAGAGAACAGGCGCTAAGTATGCATTCTCTCACTGTAATATCAGACAGCCTCCTCTTTCAGAACACTCTCAACTTAATGAGTATTTAAAAATAATAATGAGAGTATTTAAAAATAATAACGATAGTCGTCTTGCCAAAATGCGAAGGTCATAATATAACCAATATCATATCACCCTACAGGTGAAAGACATAAAATACTAAGAAAACTGACCAATAATATAACCACTGTTTTAAGAGTTCCGACCTCCAGGCAAGAACAAAGCTTGTCCAATTATGACATTAATATGAAATCTAAATTTACAAAGCTTACGTACGACTTTAAAAGTTTTTATAAGCAAAATTTAAAGTAGAAATGAAATGTATCAAAGATTATATACAGTTTTATACAACATTATACCCTATTACACAATACGGGTGCCCATAAAGACAAAGAATCTGCTATGAGTGCTCGACTGCAAAATCATACCGAAGACGGTATTAGAAACTATCATTAAATACGCTTGAATTCCCCAAAATATTACTTCTTGTAAAAATAATGAGTATAATTAATCACGCTATGCCTGTTCTATGCCAAATTATCTTTTGTTTGACGATATTGCATGATATACGTGTAATAATTAATAAATTTTCGAAAATAACACTCTCTATATAGCAGTATTGAGCAGTATTTCAATTCTCCCTGAGACCCGTTAGAAAACTATAATGAAATAACTTATACTTACTCTGATAAAATAAAACCCATCTGTACAGAAAATAAATGACTATGTACAAAATGTATATTTATTTACCTAACTACGTAGGGTTTTTCGATGGTAATGACGGATTGGGCATTCCTCGAGGAAGGAAACGGCGTACTTTGTTCCAGAATCCTCTGCACGTGGCAAGTTACAAACCAAAATCTTGACTCTCTGGCAAAAATCCATCCAATCCAGTCAAATAATTTCTTTACAGCAACCTAGTAACTACGCCACTCTCTATCGCCCGAAAAAGTATACTCCCCCTTCAGGGTGAATTAAAAATTCTTAAACTTTTTATCAGACATATATACGCACTACCTCCTAAGAAGGTTTGCCGAAGGAAGAGGACGAAATCAAGCCAAAAACCACTAACTAGCTCATGCAATTCGATGTTAAAGAGCTAGAAAAAACTCGAACCATAAGCCCGTTCCACACTGTTCTGTAATCATACGCAAAAATACACCAGCCAGTTATCGCCAAATTTACTAACATCTACAATATGCAATGAAACGTACCTAAGGCTGTATGATATTAAGCATTGCTGGTAAGACAAAGAAATCCAACGATAAATCCATCATTGACAATGCCCAAACAAACAGAAACTAAATCCTCCCGAACGGCGGCCATTTAAAACTTCTAATCTGTTCAACGCATTTAATCGAATCGAATCTAAACGTACCTTAAGCTAGACCCGTTTTTACCTTGCTAAAATCATATATTTAGTACTGCAAAGCAGTTCGAGCGATGTTGCCAAGTTAGGGAATATATAGACCAGACGCCATCCAAATAAATAACTTAACAGCCTAACCTTCAACCTGTTTTTTTTCTGCTGCTGTCGTTTGTTTCCGAGATTTCTTGCAAGAGAAAGTGTTATTAAGTAGTACTGACTGAGTTTTTCAACCCGTAAAAAGGTAAGTAGAGATTGTATCATATCATTCATTGATAACTCTATATCTAAGTAAAAATATGTACAAACCAATTAAGTCATAGTCTGAAAGACAAAAGAGCAGATTGTGACAGAAGAGATAGCCAGGTATTGAGAATTCATCTTCTGTGGCTGGTCCACCTAATCAGGATCTAGAACCTAATACCAAAGAATCAAGTATTTCTTCGAGTTCTGAAAATGTAGTTTATAATACGAGTACTTCCTCGATACAATCCAATACCTGTAGCGAAGTTTCTCTGATCGATTTTAATTCTAACATTGACTTGATTCAGATGTGAAGTCAGAATGTTCATACTCATAATGTAGTAACCCAAACTTGGGGGCTTCTAATTCGGGCGAATTAATTAATGAGTTAAAAAATTGGGTAGTACCCACTAATTTACCTAATTATTTTTAATTTGATGTATGGTATGTATAGAGTTTAAAAATTATTGTTAGCAAGTTGCTTAGCTTTTTGGGGTACTATCTAGTATAACTACTCATTTTTGTTTTCTTCACATAGATCACTTCGTAGATTTTTTTTAGTTCCCCTTGAAGTTTTGAAAATTTCTGTTCAACACACTGCACTGCTTCATTTGATTTTTTTCCAAAAGAGCAAAGTAAATTATTTCCCTCAACTTCAACTCTTTAAGAAATACATTAAATAAAATCTCAGTTGGAAAAGTAATTTTTTCAGACGAATTTCACAAAATTTGTTGACCTTATTTTCGAGTTGTTTATAAATTTATTTTTATCATACGCTCCCAAAAATAGCTATTTTACGAACTCATTTAAGTCCGTAAAATGCTTCTTTTTCGGCCTAGTCCCAAAAGTCGTCATGGCAACCTTTACGGACTATTCAAAAATTCCTGAGTATGTCTAAATGTCAAATTTCGAATGACATGATAAAATTATCAAATATCAATTTCTAAGCTAACTTTTTCGAACATTATAATTTCAAATATTATGGTAAATTTGCAAATTTAAGCGTCCTGAAAAATTGTAAAAAGCGTATAACAAAATCTTGGGAGCGTATGACAAAAAATAGTATTTGTCACACGTACCTAAATGAAGTTTTTCAGGACTCATCTGCTATTCCTCACTGCAATGATTCGTCCCTAGGTACTTGTAACAAAAATAACTATTATAGGCGTTATATGTCATTCTCTATTTTTTTAGCAAACGAATGGGATTTCTACTATAAAATTTATTCCAGTTAGATGTTGCACTCCGTATATTGCAATATAATTACAAGATCAATCGACTTACCTGTAAGGAAGATCGATCGGAATTATCCGAGCATCTCCGCCATCCCTCATTACACTTTGTAGTATACAACTTTTTCCCAATCGGTACAATTTTTAAAGAAGTTATCTAAAAACATGGTGATTCAGCCGACCCTGGCTAGCCGCTCGAGCTCATCGCCTTGATGCATCATTACAATTTTGGTTCGTGAGATTTTTGATTACATTGCATTTGGGGTGATAGGGAGAAGGTAAAGACTGGGTGGGATTGTAATGAGGGATGGCGGAGATGCTCGGATAATTCCGATCGATCTTCCTTACAGGTAAGTCGATTGATCTTGTAATTATCCTTCGCATCTCCGCCATCCCTCATTACACTTTGTAGATGTTTAAAGTATTTGCGATGTAATCTACATTAACTGAAAATTGCGAGTTTTCTGTAGTCCTAGATTTGTAAGGCCTTTTTTATAAACTAAAATTCAAATTTATAACCATTAGATTTAATAACACACATCATGAAGGTACATATATCATGTTTAACGCTTAACTGATATTAACTTTTAACTTATTTTTAATACTATACCAATATTCTTATGTAATATGATAACAAGTTGGTAAGTAAGTTATAACTGTAGCTTAATATTTATATCAATTTATGGTTCAATAAACAAGATGCCAATCTAGTGGGATTACCCACGCCAAGTTTTTTATAGAATTTCGAGAATACTTTTGATTTTTCTGTCGAGCCAGCTGTCTTCTGAATGGTTTGTAATGTAACTCCCATTCTTTGAGCTGCTGAAGTTGCCCCGTGTCGCGTGCTGTGTGCCCCAAAGATTTCCGTGTTTATGCTACTGGCTTTTAGTATTAACTTGACCCATCTGCTAATGGTTTGACTGCTGTCTGGGTGATAGGGCTTTTGTGAGTGAGTATTACATTTTCTTTGGTTTTGCTACTTGTGGTATCGATTGCATCTGCAAATGCAACGATCTATTAGCATATTTACAGTATCTGTGAATGCCGTAATTTCTGTTTTTGAACAAAAAAATAGGTATGTTTACTAGCTGCAACTGCAATTGCAGACAGTGGAGGGTACGATCGATTGTATCTGCTAATACAACGAACTATTCACCTTTTATTGACTGGTAGCACCCTTTTTCCTTTTGTGCGTTCTATGTAAGTCTCTAATAGTGTGGCTATACATAGTTCAGGTTGATTAATAAAATAAGGTAATATCAAACTAGGTTGAAGCCTGTTTAAGCCACTTGCTTTTTTTTTATCCGGGAATCTGATTTCAATTATGTATTCATATTTAAAAATATTGTCTATTTTTACTTCCGGGTTGTTCATGATTTGTGTGCCGTTATTAGTATTAAGAGTGTTACTAGCTTTAAAGTTAAATTTGTAGATTTGAGAATTCGTGAGGGTACCTGCTCTTTAAGCGCTGTAGAACTGGGTAGGAATCCCAAGTAATTGAGTATTTTGATTTTGGGGGTCTTATGTTAAATGTTCCATTGAGAAACCTTTTTATAACCGCTTCGTCTTTTGTTTCAGTAGGATGACTACGAAGACAATTGAATGTTTAGGAGCTCAAGAATAAGTTTACGGTTTTATTATATATTTGTTGGCGCTTAAAAAAACAGAAATTACCCTATTTATTGTAAGTATTTCCGTATTATCTGCGGCGTTATCTGTCAATGAAGAAATAATCACTTTTATCGCTTCATTAGGTACGCTTTGTTATAGTAAAGCTCTCCTGACAATGAGGAAGTTTCATCAATTTTTTTTTTTTTTTTAATTTTATTATTGCTGATTTCGATAGCCCATGAAAAATAAGTGAATACGTGTTTTTTCTTTTTTCCCTAAGCCGAAAAATGAGGCAGATACAACGCCTTGAGATGTGCTTATGACGTCATAATACACATGAATTGTTACGTCACACCATGCATAGTATATCTATATATACAAAACTAAAAACTGTTATAGCTCTTGTAATATTCATCTTGAGTGGAAATAAAAAAATACGTATCAATATATTTTTTTTTTCACTGTTCTATAGTTTGCAATAAAAAATAATCAGTTTAATTTCTCAGGAAACTTCCTAATTTCCCTACAGGCAGAGAAATTTCCACAATGGTTGTTTCTCTCCGCAAGGAGATGTGAGTAAGTATTTTTCAGGGTAAAGATAATATACTGTTCTGCCAGTAGGTCCCTTTTCTCTTGTATAAACCCCAAAAGTGAGCATGGTTACGGGGGAATAACTACGCTTTTTTCGGAATTTATATAAACCTAAATCTTGTAATGTTTATGTAATTTTATTTATACTTTTAAGCAATTTTTTTTTGATTTACCAATAACTAGCCAATTGTCTAAGTAGAGTACAGTGTTTATACCCTTTAATTTTACATATCTTACAACTGGTTTCAGTTTTGTGAAAAGATATGCAGCTGTACATAAACCAAATGAAACACAATTAAATTGGTATAGTACGTTGCAAAAAACGAATCTTAACATTTTTTTTTTACTACTGTGCATAGGGATAAGGAAATATGCATCTTTAAGAGATCAGTTTTCACCAAGAATGCGTATTTTGAAATTAAATGTTTTGCCGTCCTATGTAGTCTTCTACTTTGCTAACCGGAGTGGTGTCCTATTGAAAGGGATTTTATAATCCTGTACCCACTCTATTATTGAACTGTTTACCTTTAATTTCTGCTATTTTGAACGTATAATTCTAGTTCAGACGGTTGGCTAATTAAATTATTGAAAGGGAGGGCTAAGGCACTAATCCCACGGACTATAGTTGTTTCTGTAATTGATACAGTAGTTGTCTTGGCAGGATTTAGTACTCTCTTCGAGATTTAATTTTGATCGTCTGAGGACATTGCAGTTGGCAACTGGTGGATACTTCTCTATCATACTGTCTGTTTTTTTTTTCTTTTAGTCCTTTCAAGAAGTAATTGTCCCATCTAAACTATCTGAGTATGTAGTTCTGGCCTCGCAGGTGTGATTTCGTCGGTTTTTTTTATGCCTACACCTACACAGCTAGGTGGTCGTTACTTTGTTCAGGATCATCTGGTGCTTCTGATGTTGATAAGTCTTGATTCGGATAAGTTCTTTCCTCAGCTAGCGTGAGAGGATCTTCTAATGCATTTGCAAATGCAAAAGAATTTCCTTGGTTTTGCTACTTATGATATCGATTGCATCTGCAAATGCAACGATCTATTCGCCTATTTACAGCATCTGCAAATGCTGCAATTTCTGTTTTTGAACAGAAAAATAGGTTCATGAATATGTTCACTATCTGCAACTGCAATTGGAGACAGTGAATACGATCGATTGTATCTGCTAATACAACGAACTATTCACCTTTTTGCTTGCTGCTTAACCCTGGGTATGCTTTCGACTGCATCTGCAAATGCAACGATTTTTTAGCATATTTACAGTATCTGCAAATACTGTAATTTCTGTTTTGAATAGAAACCAAGAGTGTAATAATTCGCTACATCCAATGCAATGATTTTATGTAAGAGGGTGGCAATAGTATGGTGGTTATTTGTTTTTGTATCTGCAAATACATAGCACTATACCGTTTTATTTTTGTCAGTACATATATCCTTTACATCGGCAAATGTAGGGATATAGTGTGCCTCTAACTACTTTTACATAATATACCTACTGGGGTGGAGGCTGTTGGGGGCCCTTCACATCTGCAAATGTGAAGGCCAATTTTAGTTAGTTATTCGCATCTGCAAATGCGAATTTCTAAATAGGTATTATTATTATTATTTATTAACATCTCCTGCAAGCAATGTTTACTCCAATTTTTTCCCTCACCGGACGGCTCATGTCAACACGAATTGTTTAAAAATAATGCGTTCCGGTAATACATTGCTTCGACAAAGCCGAACGATAACATTCCGCATTTTTCCCTTAATTTTGGGTTAGTTTTGGTTAGCACTTTTAGTTCTTGTTGATTGAGCCTCCGTTGCGAGCAAAGCCAACAGAGGGCCATGCAAAGCTATAATAATACCCAACTCGGGATTTAGTCGCTCGTAAATTATGCGTCAGCTTGCCTTTGTGGCTAGTTTTTAGAGGTTAATTTCGTGAGAAAGGGGCACTCTTCGACTTACTCAAAATTTTAATTTTTTTTATTATGAAAAGTATTTGTTAATACAGTAATAGCAATAATTACAATATACATAGTCCTTATTCCTCTAGACAGTGTTTTTGAACACTGGTATTGAGGATAATTGCATTTTAGTACTAATAACAGTATGATTTCCTATAAACTCTCTAGTATTGTGGCTATGAATATCCTTTGAAAATATTATGATAATATTTTAATTTTGAGTTTTATTTATTATCCTCTAAATAAGTTTATTCTGTTCAAATTTTAATACCTTATGTAATTGCCATACTCTTAAATTTTCATATAGATCTGCAGTATGAGTCAGTGGATCATAATTAAATATAACTTTGTTTTTTTGTTTTGCAATATTTGCATCGAATCGAATTGTAGTTTATAGACCCACATGTACCCCATACGGGGATCAAATATCGAAAACCGAATGATACGAAGGCATTATAACCATTTGTTTCTGTTTTTTATATTCCTTTATATGGTATAAACGTTTTATTCTATGTAAAACATTAATAAACGTGCAGGCCGACCGGTATATATTTCCTCCTTTTGATTATGTTATGTAAACACTTTTTGTGATTGAATAGTATTTCTTTGGTAGGATGTACGATTAGACGAGATTACTAGAGAACGGTTCGAATAGCTCGTATCGTTAACTGTTGCTTATTACTTATATTCATTTCGATATAATATATTTCAATTCCGAATATATTGTTTGATTCTGCGTAATTGTGCACAGACGACAAATAAATGTAACAATATTTTGTCATGCCCTCGTATATAAATAACAGTTTGTTAGTATAATTCAAATCGCAGTGAGCACATTTAATTTTTGTTTACTGCTTCATTCGCATTTTTGACTGTAACCCGTTCGCACTCTATTTTATTCTAATACGTATAGTTAGATTTAGAAGTTTGAGAGTATTTTCCATTTCAATTTTATTAAGTAAAAAATAAGGGTTACAAGTGTCATATTTTTATATATTTAAGATAACCAGGTATTTATGTATATTTGAAATTTTGGCATATACTCTTATATGGACTCACCCCCTGATTCGCGTCTTCCGATGAATATTGCCCCCTTTTTTCGCCTCCTTTGCGAGCAAGACGTATCACTAACACTTCACTATACTAGAAATACGATTTCTAGGCATTTTTCTTCTTAAAACCAAAAGAAAGAACCGATTTACGGATTCTTGCTTGTCACCGACCGGTACAAAATTGTAATGATGCATCAAGGCGATGAGCTCGAGCGGCTAGCCAGGGTCGGCTGAATCACCATGTTTTTAGATAACTTCTTTAAAAATTGTACCGATTGGGAAGAAGTTGTATACTACAAAGTGTAATGAGGGATGGCGGAGATGCGAAGGATAAATTTGTATTTTTTGTGTTTTGTTATATTTTTAAATTTTATTTTGGCTTATATTTATACTTTATAGTTGCAGCTGTGTCAATTTTTAGTTAATGTCATTTGTTATCTTCAGGTGTTGTACGTTACAAAACCAGATGTACAAAAAAAGAGTTCGAGTCGTTTGTGCCGAGTTTGTGATAGAGTGCATGGTTGTGTCATGCCCGGCAACGACGAGAGAGGGAAGACAAAAATTCAAATACATATTTAAGGTTTATCGAAATAAAGTTTCATCTCACTTTTCATTGTAGTTTTTATTTGACATCAGTATCTAAATATTTTCCTATGAAAAGCAGATTGGTAAATCAAGAAATTAATTAATTAGCACCTATTATTATTCTGTCTGGGATTATATACCTAAATAAATGGATCTGCAAAGTGTGAAGTAAGATGTTAAAATAAAACGCATCAAAAGCATAGACTGATTAATTCGCACAAAAATTTTCTGATTGCATATGTTATAAAATAGAATCATACATTCTATTTAATTCCATATCTTGGATTAAAACACCAAAGGATCAGTTAACATATTGCAGCAAAATATGAAATGTATTCTCATGGGTGGATTTTAATATTATCTCGGCTTGAATCTAATGTCATATGCCACTAATATTATGGAGGATATAACTATTATCATCTAACAAATAAGTATAAAGAATATTATAGAGTAATGTAAAATTTAAGTTATTCGGGGCACATGCCACTGCAGTTTATAAAGTACATTAGCGAATTATCGCATTGTGATATTCGAGATACATAAACTTTGTTCATCTAATGGCAATTTGAAAGTCTCATTAAAATTCCATTGTTACTTCGCCAAGATGTACTTAAAAAGGCCACACATTGCGGACATTTGGCGGTGACACAGAGGTCAATGTAACATTTATAGTACATTACGTGAGAGGTTCAATGTACTCAATGTAACTTACATATACATCTATTGTGTGTATATGTGCTTGCTGGGTTCTGTATTCAAATTTAAAATATTGGCAAGTGCAAGACTACTTTCTATCTTCATAACACCTTTTAAAATCTTTGTATTCCAATATTCTGCACTAAAAGTCTAATAAAACATTCTTTAAACCACTATATCAAACTGCAGTATAATACTCATATAAAACATTTCTTTTGAATGTTTATATTGGTTCCTTAACTATTGTTGTATAAACATACCATTAAATACACATAAAAAAACATTTTATAGCTGTTGTACAAAACGGTTGTATAAAATTTGTATACCCCGTATAGAGGCCTTATAGTATCAAAAAATGTGGGCCTTTTTTGGTACTATAGATATTATGTAAAGATTTTATAACAGTTTTTAAGAATTGTTGACTCCTATAAGGTTTATTGTATATCAGTTTTTGCAATCTTTATGGAACTTATTTTGCTACTTGGGCCCGTTTTGTAGGATCAAGTCATTTCCTCTCTTTTCAAAAAGCCTTAAGCTCCAAAAACCAATAATTCATATGCCCCATATGCCGTACAGGCAAAAACATACCCCACGGCTAAAGACAACGTGGTATATGAAACGATAGTAGGTAGACACTACAAAAGACAACCATATGCCGCCCTAAATATCAGTTTAATTCAAACGATTTGCGAAATAAAATAAGATCCCCATTAGCGGGATATCAGTTATTCACCTGTAAATAGCCGATGCTAAATCTCGAATTATCACCCGTAATGTTACACGCAAATTAAAAGCTTAGCAGTTTTATTCTCCCTACAGACTTTTAGACACAAGAAAACTTGAAATAAAATCAAATAATACAAGAAATAAAGAAAAGCATTCAGCCTTCTCGATCTGGTCGTGCGTCGGTACCTTTCAATCAGAATCATTTCTTTGAAAAAAAAATTGTACCGACGGCGACGCTCAGTTGTCACAAATGTTTTACTTTTCTACCGTACGAAGCGACCGATTCAAGCATATGAGCTGCATATTTGAAATTATTTAACATTTTTAAATAATATATTCTACTGCTGTATTTATAAAAAAAATTCAACCATAGTATTAATTTTCATTTAACAATAACTAAATAATTATCGACTGACATATTTAAAAGACAAAAAATAGTTTTAGACGGACTTGATTGGCACCACAGTAATTCACCATTTAATAATACACTGCCGGACAATTTTAGGGGATATGGAAATTTAATGTCTGATCTTAAACTTGAATAAAATTAATAATTTTCACTCAATCTCCAAAATTGTTTTTTACTCTGAAAGATGTATCCTTCTATTTTAATTATATGCTAGGAAAAATAAAATTCATTAAACAAGGCGCTACATACAAGGTGAAATATAAAGTATTATTTTTTCTCATTTTTTAAAACCCCTGTATAAAAGATAGGACCACCGAATTAAGTGATCTCTCTGTTTATCTAGGGTAGGAAGTGTCAGCTATATCTTGTTTTTTGAATTTTGTTTCTATCTCATGTGGCAGCAAAATCAGACCGCTGAAAATCGCAATTATTTTATCGAAGCGAGAAACGAATGCAAGCGTGTGATCGACGAAACTAAGGACAAACACAATCAAAGGATCAGGAATAAACTTTTGCAATGCCCCAGTGGCTCCAGGAATTTCTGGTCGGTAGCAAAGGCAGTAAGTAACAACTTTACAAAAACGTCTCTCCCATCTTTGACGGACGAACGTGGCATCACGGCGACTACAGCCAAGGAAAAAGCAAACATGCTCGCCAAAATGTTTTCATCGCACTCTACCTTAGACGTGCCCCAAGGCAAGACTCTCCCCACTATACCGAACATCAACACTACCATGGCAGAAGTCAAGTTTTCTCACCGTGATATTCGCAAAATCCTTAAAGAACTAGATACGCAAAAGGCATCAGGACCGGACGGAATACCTGCCATCGTGCTAAAGAACTGCGCCAACGAACTAACACCCGTTTTTTTCCAGGCTTTTTTCTCTTTCTTACAGAAAAGGGATTTACCCATCTTCTTGGAAAGTCGCTCGAGTGCAACCTGTTCCAAAAAAAGGCAAGAAAACCACGCCCTCAAGCTATCGCCCAATCGCCTTGCTTCCAATAATCTCCAAAGTCATGGAACGTGTAGTCAACCAGCAACTACTCAAGTACCTCGAGAGCAACAGAATAATCAGCGATAATCAATACGGCTTTCGCAAAGAGAGATCGACAGGAGATATATTGGCCTATGTCACTCATATATGGAGTAGGGCAATTGAAAACTACGGAGAGTCTCGAGCGATTGCGTTGGATATTTCAAAGGCATTCGACAGAGTTTGGCATGACGGACTGCTCAACAAACTGCCGTCCTTGGGACTGCCCGCCTCTCTCTGCAGCTGGCTGGCCAGTTTCCTGGCCGATCCCTACACGTTGCAGTCGATGGACACATCTCGGACACATTCACCATCAACGCGGGCGTGCCTCAAGGCGCAATACTTTCACCAACTCTGTTCCTCATCTATATTAATGACCTGCTGATCGAAACGAATAATCCTGTTTACAGTTTTGCAGATGACAGTACCCTTGTCTCCCA
>MU189266.1:0-36876 GCA_016904865.1 Pissodes strobi | reverse complement strand
AGCAGCAACGTTTACTAAGAGGGCCAATACAGCGGGCCCTGACATCATTATGGCAGGATCGACCATTCCTTCATCCTCGTCAATCGGGCTGCTGGGTGTCTCGATCAACAGCAATATGTCATGGCATGACCATGTTGCTAACATCGCAAAATCAGCCTCCCAGAAGCTTGGTGCGCTATTTCGCAACAAAAAACTCTATACACCGCAGCAGCTGCTCTTGCTGTACAAAGCGCAAATAAGACCGCGCTTAGAATATTGCTCACATATCTGGGGTGCCGCACCAAAGCATACCCTAAAGCTGCTGGATTCCATTCAGAAGAGGGCTGTGCGTCTCGTCGGCGATCCGGAGTTGACCCGGAATCTGGATAGTCTGGAACATCGCAGACATGTGGCCGAGATGTCTCTGTTTTACAGATACTTTCACGGCAGATGTTCCCAGGATTTGGCCCGCATAATCCCGCCCCTGGCAACTCCTGTCAGACAGTCCCGACAGTCGGCAGGAGCGCACCCGTTCGTCGTACAACTAGAAACACCTAGAACAACACTTTACCAGAACTCCTTTGTCTGGCGCACTGCATCACTGTGGAACTCACTTCCAGGACATCTGTTTCCCACTAATTACAACCTACAAATATTCAAGAACCGTGTCAATCAACATCTTCGCACACACACCGCTCGTCGAGCGCCATAGGATCTCCCTTTAGTGTGTGTGCCACTGCCATAAAAAAATAATAATAATGTAGTAAAGGTTGGATGATTGTTTTTCTAAAACCATGCATTTTCAGATTAATGCATTATGGTTATAGTTAGAAGCTGAGTGTGCTGTGCTCATTATTTGTTATTTATTATTGTCACCATAGTGTGACATTACAAAATTTACAGTTGCCATTTGGCTATTTTTCTTCATCGTGTTTTCAATGTATTATTACTATATGCCCCGACATTTAACTCCAAGTTAGTCGAGCTATTGGTATGCTAGATGATGGAATGAGGCAAGCCGATGTAGCTGCCCACTTTAGTACTTCACAAAGCGTTGTAAGCCGTTTGCTAAAACGATTTAGAGAAACCGGTTCAGAATCGCGACGTTCAGGACAAGGTCAAAAAAGAAAAACGAAAAGGTTTCAAGATCGCTTCATAGCGCTTTTAGCCAGAAGAAATCCGAGCACTACTTCAGTCGCAATACGGCAAATGGAAAGTGCTGCAGGAGTTAATATTACTGCAAAAACAGTAAGAAGACGTTTGGCAGACGCTAATATTTTTGTGTTGCAGACCAATGAGAGGAATGCGACTAACTAACCAGCATAAGCGCAGAAGAATAGAGTGGGCAACTGAACATCAACACTGGGAGGCTGAGTGGAATAGAGTTCTGTTTACTGACGAGTCCCGTTGGACTGTACAGCGATTCAAGAAGAATTCGAGAATGGAGGCATAAAAATACGGCTCGTCACTTAGGGCATCTGCAAGAATTTCGCGGTGGAACTGTTATGGTTCGGGCTGGCATTGCAATGGGGCGACGTACTCAGCTGTATATATGCAATGGTAGTATGAATGGACTAATCTATGCCCGGGATATTATAAATGGATTAGTAGCTCCTGTAGCACAAGAAATGGGTGAATTTACTTTTATTGATGATAACGCACCACCGACCGCATTGTACGCGAGATGTTATTGCTGACATTGAAAGGCATGGTATAGAGCACTTGAGATTACCTATTCTTTCTCCTGATTTGAATCGGATGTAGAATAACTTACCGCAAGAACCTTTTGATAATTTAGCGAGGAGCATGCCGCGAAGGATTCAAGCCGTCTTGGAAGTTCGTGGTGGTCACACTCGGTACTGATATTCTGTTTGATTTTCTTATGTCATGTATTGTCATTGTATTAGTTACAGTAAAAATTAAATTATTTATAGCTACATTATTATTTCATTATTAAAATACTATGCATTAGTATGAAAATGCATCGTTTTAAAAAACAATCATAGAACCTTTATTACATGAGATAGAAACAAAATTCAAAAAAGAGAATATAGCTGACATTTCCACCACCCTAGATGATCAGAGAGATTACTTAATTCGGTGGTGCTATGTTTTATACAGGGGTTTTTAAAAATGTAAAAAATTTTCCATATATTTAAAATAGGATACACCTCTCAGAGAAAAACACATTTTTGGAGATTGGGTGAAAATTATTCATTTTATTCGAGTTTAAGTGTAGACATTAAATTTCCATATCTCCTAAAATTGCCGGCACTGTATTTTCATACTGTTTAATGAGGAATTTTCCACAGTGTTGCTACCTGGTCGGTTCAGACAGTAATTTACAATAGGTTGAAGATGAGGAGTTATTATTTTAAACCAAAAATAAATACAAGTGAACTTGAAACATCCTGATGTTAAAATGATCGTAATACAGTTAGAATTTATATATTACTTTATATTTCATTACTATCAACAGTGAATAACTTGATACCAATGTTTTTATATTCGAAGATTTAAATAAAAATCATAATTTAAGTATTTTTACAGTTTAATCAAATTTCTGTGGTAAAAGGCCAAATAATGAATGCTTCTATAACTTAAGTACCTAACCTTGTAAGATAATAATTATCTGACATTTGGTTTGAAGAGGTATTTGATCAAATCTTAGACAAGGAAACCCTTCCCTTGTCTAAGGGTGAAATAGAATAAAATATTATATGACCCTCGGTAAATGGTCTTTGAGAATACAAATCTTTTACATAATATACTTCCCAAATTAATGCACAAATATTACTTAGTTTTTGTTCTTAGCAGAGAAAATTAATATGCTAACTACATAAAACATAGGCTTCCACAAAATCGCCTCGAAAAAGTATCCATGTGGATCGAGAAATAATATTTTAATAATTTCTTCCTTGCAGAGGAAGGGTTTCATTAAATTAGCTCTCAAAAACGGAACGGCGTTGGTCCCAGTACTATCGTTCGGTGAAACAGATACCTTTGATCAAGTTGAAGGAAACACTTTGAGAAGAATCCAAGAATTTATTAGGAAATGGATTGGTATTGCTCCAGTAGTTCCTGTTGGTAGAGGATTCTTCCAGTATACCTTTGGTTTGGTTCCTAGGAGAAAACCCATTTGGGTAGTTGGTATGTACAAGATTTCTCTTTTATTGATTTATGTCGAGTTGATAAAGTAAATGAGATATTCTGTCAACTGGCTTTGTTAATTATGGTTCTGTGTAATTGTATTGTCTGTTTGGGCAAATATTAAAGGATAACTACAAGATCCCAGATATTGAGAATAAATATGGTTTGGTGATGTTTTCTTTTAAATCGGAAAACGTGATAATTTCTATTAATGTTCGTATGAATAGCGGGAAAATATATGTGATTAGGTTTCAGTTTTATATGTATATGTCAAAAACTAAGCTTTTTGAAATCAAAACATTTACGAGGATAAGTATATTGAAATAGAATTCTCTAATTCCATTCCACCTGCTGTTTTTTTATAATCTACTAATTTCTTTCATATTTTCTCTATCCGTCCAGCCGCGTATTATTTTCCCTCTATAAGTGAGATTCAGGAAAAGTTATAGGAATGCTATCCAAGCGTCAAGGGACCAAACAAATGACAATGTAATTGGTTCAGCAAAAAAAATCCCCAAAAAGCCATGTGCGGCATTATCAATAAGGCAAGAAATAAGATTGTTGAAAAGGATATAAACTCGGATATCTCGCCTGACGATTTTAATCACTATCTCAGTAATATTGCTCGCAACTTGATCTCACATATTCCTAAAAATAATCACAATCCGTTTAAGATCTTTATTTAATAACATGAGATTACCTGATGCAGATTTTGGTTTCCTTGAGGACTCATACAATGATGTCGGAGATATAATTCAACACATGAAAAATAAACCGAGCACAGATATCTTTTAAAAACAATAAAAAAATTAATGATTATTCCGCTTGCCAAATTAATTAATCTTTGCCTTCAGGAGAGTATTTTCCCTGACATTGTGAAGAGAGCTGTGATTGTTCC
The DNA here is from genome assembly GCA_016904865.1 of Pissodes strobi. Lineage (NCBI taxonomy): Eukaryota > Metazoa > Arthropoda > Insecta > Coleoptera > Curculionidae > Pissodes > Pissodes strobi. The sequence goes on along the minus strand of MU189266.1, from coordinate 32,849 downwards.
AGTTTTCAAACACGGTGATAAAAGCTGTGCTTCCAATTATAGACCAATTTCTCTTCTGCCAATAGTTTCCAAGGTCATTGAAAAGGCAATGGCTCTGAGGATGGTGGAATTTTTTAAGAGGCATGGGTGCTTTTCTGAGGGCCAGTACGGATTTCGTGGGGGCAAGAACACCGTATTAGCCATATTGGATTTAATTTCAAAAATTTAATATTCTTTTCAGACCCTACAGTAGAGTGCAGTATTGCTGTGTGACCTGAGTAAGGCGTTTGATTGTGTGGATCACAACCTATTGATATTTAAGCTTGAATACTATGGATTTAATGCGAATAGCATAGAACTTATTCGTTCATACTTGTTTAATAGAGTTCAAACTGTCAGGGTGGGGACAGTATCGTCTGCAGAGAGGAGTGTTGATATAAGTGTTCCCGAGGGCTCGATTCTGGGGCCAATTCTTTTTTTGATATTCATCAATGATCTTCCCTCCAGCAACTTCAGGGAAAACTACACCCTCTTTGCGGATGACACAAACATCTTCTTGTCAGTGGGCTCTAGGGATGAGGCTATAGTGGGCTTGGGGTCTGCACAGTCAACTGCAAGAGACTGGTTCGATGCGAGCGGGTTGCTTTTGAATCAGGAAAAGTCAAAGATGTTATTATTTGCACTCAGAGATACAGGAACAACAAATGAAAACATAACCTCAGTAGAATTTTTGGGGGTGCATCTTGACTCATCTCTTAAGTGGGACTGTCATATTGATAAGGTTTGTGGAAGACTTGGAAGTGCTGTGTTTGCACTGCGCAGCCTTGCTGAATGCGGTTCTGCTGATACTCTGCGAACAGCATACCATGCACTGTTTCACTCTGTGATGACATATGCAGTACTGGCTTGAGGTCATACTGCACAGTCTGGTAGAGTGTTTTGGCTTCAGAGAAAGGCAGTTCGGGTTTTGGGGAGGCTGGGCTTTAGGAATGACTGTAGGCAGTCCTATAGGGATCTTGCTATCTTGACGTTTCCATCCCAACATATTCTGGAGAATCTCATGTATGTCAAGAAGAACGAGGATGTGTATAGGGCGCACCGTAAAGCCCACCGTTATGGCACGCGACAGAAGGATATGCTTGTTCCTGCATATTGTCGTTTAAGAAGGTGTCAGAATATCCCGGGTTACCTCGCAATCAAATTTTACAAGGTACTGCCTAGTAGCTCAAAGTCATTGCATCTTAATGCTTTGAAGACTTCAGTCAAGAAGATTTGGATAACGCATTTTATAGCTCTGACGAATTTTTAAAGTATAGATTTTAATGTTTCTGTTTTTTAATCTCTGTTCAGTGTTGACCATTTTAGTATGTATGAGTCAGTATTTTAGATTTTAATCCTTTTGAATATTTAGTTTTAAAGTATGTTAATGCATATTTGGGTACCTTTTATTTTTTGACCTGTGTAAATACTATTTTGTACTTTGTCATTAATAAAGCTATGTTGGGATTTGGAACCGTCGGCAACATGCACTAAAACGTAGTTTTATCCACAATACCGAAACAGAAATATTGCACTCGACGCGCGTTTCGCTAACCATGTTAGCATCATCAGGAGGTGATTAAAATGACCAAAAAACTTTTAATCATCTCCTGATGATTAACATGGTTAGCGGAACGCACGTCGAGTGCAATAATTCTGTTTCGGTATTGTGGATAAAACTCGGTTTTGGTAAGTAATAAAGCTATTTTGTATTTTGTATTTTGATCACATAGTTTGGGTTAGTTTTAACTAATATAAATTATCCTAAGGTCAATTCGTGTGTTAATCAAATCACTCTTAATATTTGCTCATATTTTTGCAGGTAAACTACAATCGGGACCCAGAGTGAATTAGTTCCCATTTGTAAAGGAAAAACTGCTTTCTGTAGAAAATGTGGTTGTGTCGTTAGATCAAATTAAAATATTTCAAGTACCTGACATATTATATAGGGTATTCTTTAATGACGTGCTAATGTTTACGAACATATGTTCGTAACGGCTTAATTTTTTTGCTACATAGTGTTTTTTTAAATCGTTACTTTTTGGTCTCTCTGAAAGTGCTTTATTTATTATGTTCAAATTTGGTATGTGTTAATAGGATATATAACCACATATTTTAGTAGAAAATGTTGTTTTAAGGATAAACCATTGGATATTCTTTTCGATTAGCCTGGTCAATTGTACAGGTTTTTTTATATATTGCCGTTTAATACAAAAGGTTAATGGTTTAAAACAAATTTTTAGAAAAACAAATTTTTTCATCTACAGGGTGTTCCAGAAAGTCGGGGCGTGGTTATATTTTCTTATTTCAAATTGCTACCCCATTTTTTATTCATACAATTCACACATATACCTAATTTTGACGTATAAAAAGATATTGACGTATGAAAGTTGCCGTTTTCTAAAAAATAATAATAAAAATTAGGTTAACATAGGTACTGGCCTTAACCTGGTCATTCACCGTGATTGTTTTAATCTCAGGTGGACTTTCTATCAATGCCATACAGAGATGAGGAAAAATGCGATTTTGTTTAAGAAATATAATATTATTATCTACTACAACTTTTTACGACTGTTTAATGTGCCCTCCGTTCATTTCAATACACTGTATATAATCTCTCTGGATTTTATTTATACTGTTGATAATAAATTGAGAATGATTCTCATTGGTGTCCTGAATGGCCTCAATTATTCTTGTTCGTAAAACCTCTACTTTTTCCGTGGGAGTTTCATATACTTTATTTTGCAAAAATCCCCATCGGAACGAATCAAGCGGCGTCAAGTCAGGGCTCGGCGGCCATCTAATAGGTCCAATGCGACCAATCCACGTTTGGTATTTCCCATTAATGTATATAACCGGAAAAACGTGTGCTCCATCCTGATGCTAGATAATTTCCAGAAAATTTTCTACATCATTGGTCAATAAATTTAAATATTCTTCCCCTTTAAAAACCCGTCAATAAAAATTGGCCCCATAATTTTATTATCTTAGAGCCGCACCAAACCTGTAACGATCTTTTAATTTCCCTAGTTACTCGAGGGTTTTGAGTTGCCCGAAATCGTATGTTTTTTCGGTTATGAATAATTGAATACCTGCAGTACTGAATGTGCACTCGTCCGACCATAAATCCAAATAGTCGCCTTTCTCACGAAGAGTCATAACTAGCTTTTGCTAAACTTGTCAGGAGAGCTGATAAATGAAAAAGGGTTAGACATAAATCATCGGAGTTAGCCTAGTTTTAAAACCATATAAATTAACTTTAAAACTAAGCTAACTGCTCTGATTTATGTCTAAGCCTTTTTCATTTATCAGCTCTCCTGAAAATTTAGCAAAAGCTAGTTAGGACTCTTCGTGAGAAAGGCGGCGATGCAGCCTTAAAAGATGCAGCAAGTTTTTTCAGAAAATCAATTTTCAAAATTCATTCTACTTTAAAAAAACATGGTTATTATCCATACAAAATACTACCGGTGCAAAAATTAACACAAGATCAAAAAAACAAAAGAATTATGTTTTATCAAGAAATGTTATTATTAATAGATGACAACAATTAAAAAAATATATATTATGATCTGATGAGTGCACATTCAGTACTGTAGGTATTCATAACCGGAAAAACGTTCCATTTTGGGCAACTCAAAATCCTCGAGTAACTAGGGAAATTAAAAGATCCTTACAGGTGTGGTGACTTGTGCGGGCTCTTAGAAAGTAAAATTATGGAGCCAATTTTTATTGACGGGTTCTTAAATGGGGAAAAATATTTAAATTTATTGACCAATGATGTAGAAAATTTTCTGGAAATTATCTGGCATCAGGATGGAGCCCTAGCACACAACGTTTTACCGGTTATAAATTACATTAATGGGAAATACCAAACGTGGAATGATCGCACTGGACCGATTAGATGGCCGCCGAATAGCCCTGACTTGACGCCGTTTGATTCGTTCTTATCGGGATTTGCAAAATAAAGTAATATGAAACTCCCAGAGAGATTATATACAGTGTATTGAAATCAACGGTGGGCACATTAAACTGTTGTAAAAAGTTGTAGTAGATAATAATATTATATTTCTTAAACAAAATGGCATTTTTTCTCATCTCTGTATGGCATTGATAGAAAGTCTATCTGAGATTAAAACAATCACGGTGAATGACCAGTTTAAGGCCAGTACCTATGTTTACCTGATTTTTATTATTATTTTTTAGAAAACGGCAACTTTCATAAATCAATATCTTTTTATACGTCAAAATTAGGCATAGGGTGCGTTATATAAGAAATGTTTAGAATTGTAAGGAGAATGCAAAAATCTAATAAAAAGATGGGGTAGCAATTTGAAATAAGAAAATATGACCACGCCCAGACTTTCTGTAAGACCCTGTAGATTAAGAAAATAGTTTTTCTAAAAATTTGTTTTAAACCATTAAACTTTTGCATTAAACACTTTTTTCAGAAACGTCAAATAAAAAAGATAAGGAGGGGGTCAATATATAAAAAAAACCCTGTACATAAAAACGGTCTCTAGTATTTTTATGGCGCGACGCGATTCACAGTTCTTGTCTAAAATAATTAAATTAAAACTGCTTCATTTAACAGCACTGACGAATGAAGAGGGTAATTTCTAGAGGGTTAAAGTGCCAATTTTCAGTTTAACAATTTCCACCTTTAAAACGTTTTATGTGCCAGCGCCAATATTTCTGTGATCAGGAACTAGCAGAAAAGCTGTTGCTGCTGCAGACGAAAAAGGTAAGTTACTATAAATGCACTCCCGAATCTGTTTTAGAAAGTAACAACTATAAGATCTACTGGGGCCGTACTGTCCTTACTGACCAGGCGGCGACCCACAATAGACCGGACATCAATCTCGTAGATAAGCGGGCCAAGGAAGCCACGCTGATCGGCATAGCCATACCCAACAACAACAATTTGCAGGCCAAGCACGCCGAAAAGATCGCCAAATATCGTGATTTACGAGAGAAAATCCGGCAACAATGGGGAATGGAGAGAGTAAGAACGGTGCCAATCATTGGGTCATCAAAAGGACTCATTCCAAAGAACCTGTTAATTAACATCAAGGAACTCGGATTGAGCGAACTTCTCGGAACAGCCCGTACCGTCCGAAAAATTGTAGGAAATCCGTAGGTGCTACCAAGGACTCGATAACATGGAAAGGGATCCCTCAGAGCTTGATCCTTTTGATATCCGGGATATCTGGGATAGGTGAATGTTCCCCTTAGAGGGAGTGGGAATGCCGTAAGGCTAAATCATAATAATAATAATAGCTGATGTCATAGGCGCATACCTGCAGAATATCCGGTCGAGGAAAATAATCTGGAAAACCACTACAATAGCGAACCCAGCAGGAATTTGCTTGGAGACCCATAGCACTATCAACAACTTGCGGAACTAAAAGACCTCTTCAGATAACAAGCTAAGGCTAAGGGAGCTCAATTTCGCAGGTACAATGAGCTTTCCAAGAGAAAACAACAAACTGCAGACTTCACAGCGGACAGAAAGAAAATTTTCAGGAGTTTGGAAACACGCCTAGAAAACCCAGATAATGCACAAGCCCCAGCCAACACAGATGAATTCCACAACTATTGGAGATCTATCTGGTCAGAAGGAGTGCACTACAGCAGGGAGTCGGAATGGATAGCAGATGTTGAACAAAGTGCATCGGAAGTTGAGGAAATGTCAGTGGATCATTTCCCAGGCTATCAGGAAAACCAGCAATTGGAAAGCGCCGGAACCAGATGAACTGCACAACTTTCGGATAAAAAAATCTCCCGACATGCTTCTCGATGTTTTATGGAAGTATTGGACCAACCCTCAACATTCCCCAAGTTTCTTACAGAGGGAAAAAGTTACATGCTGTTCAAGAAGGGCGACCCCGCTATACCGAGCAACCATATACCCATCACGTGCCTTCTGGTAGTATACAAACTCTTCAGAGAGAGAGAGGGAGAGGGGGAGGGAGAGGAGGAGGACGAGGGGGAGCGAGAGAGGGAGAGCGAGAGAGAGAGCGAGAGGAAGAGATTGGCATTTATTTAAAAGTAAAGTACACTCTCCTATTCTTTCTTGATTTTGGTCATGCGATGGATTAGTTGTGACCTGCTAATATTTCATAGCGTGATTTCTCAGATAAGTTTATGAAGAAAGGTTCATATGAAAATAGGTCCGCAACGCCAACGGCTTAAATTTTTTGCTACAGCAGAGTGATTATTTTTTTGGTCGTTATTTTTTAATACTTTCAAAAGTGCTTTATATAATATTCTCAATTTTGGTATGTGTTAATAGGACATATAACCACATATTTTAGTAAGAAAAGTTATTGTATTCCAGTGGTGACCCTGCAAACATTTTCTCTAATGTTTTTTACAAAACAAGTTATACTCCACTGACATTTTTGCATGTTGATATTTCTTTCAATTAGCCTGGTTAATTCTACATAAAAATTATTTCTCGCATTATTCACTAATTAATTCATTTATTTTAATATTGATGCCAATAACATGCCAATTTTGAGAGTGTGATTCATTTATGAACGAAAGTTCATATAAACATACAACAGTTTGAATCTATTAGTTTTTATTAAGATTGGCAATGGTCAGTGGCGGTTGATGGGTTTTTCACAGGAAGGGTTCAAACAAATAAAAATGAATTTAAAACTTACCATTTAGTTAAAGGTAAAGTCCATTCTTCTATTTTTCTTGCGATTGCGAGTGAGTAAACACATTACAACACGATTTTCTTATTACAGTTAAAAGGTAAGCAAGTAAAGATTTTAATTAAAACACACCTAACACCGGAGAGTCGTGTTTGCAATACCCGGCTCCGAGAGTGGAGTTCAAGAGCGCCACCAGTTCTTACCAGCTAAACTGGAAAAGCTCCGCTGGTGTTGTACGGGGTTGTTAGGCATGCTTATCAAACAAGGAAACTCGATCTTAACTTATCAAGAAAACACAATCTAGATTTACGGATCAATCTATTGGCTTATAGGTTTTGTTCAACAGCAATAATCTTACAGTGAAAATTGCAATTGAAAAGAAAAGACTATTAAGTAATTAATAATAATGGTACAATATGATGACTGTACTGAGACCAATTCTGTTGTTAACTCAGTACTGTATGCCTTACACCTAAACGCTCTAAACACTACAATCCGAAGTGACCACTTTGGTTTACCTAAGCTAATAAGCTTAGGTAAATCAAAGTGCGTATGCGTGCGCTAGTAGCTGCACCAATTATAAATGTAGCGATAATAATATGATTTGATAAAAGGCCACAATAATGATATCAATAGACCAGATAAACAAATGAATAAATGAGATCAATCTAACTTAAAGCTTGGCCGACAAGACTAAATTTATATTTAAATATTAAAAACGATTATTAATCGGCCAGAAAAATAAATGATTTAACGAAATTATGAAAGCTCTTTTAAGGCACAATCTACAGTGCTAAATCATAATAATTAAACAAAAAGAGAAAGTAATAATCTTCTGAATGATACCCCGTTAGATCCGGTCGAAGGTCGGCTGCTGGTAAGACTGCCCAGCTTCACAGTACAAGCAAAAGGAGTACCTCGGGTGAAGACGCCGGGCACCTGTAGCAAGGGGTACTGGCTTCTAGCCCCGATAAACCGCCAGTGGACTCGATAGCCCGGTGAGAAAATTTGCAGTGGGATAGCCCGGCAATAAAAACCCTGTAATAACCCAATAATAATGAGAGCAAGCCCCTTACTAATCAATGAAGAAATTATAGCAGCCAAACACAACTTAGGGACTCACTCGCAGATCCCCTAGAAGGGTAGTATATTAACACAATACAAAAAGTTGAGTCTACCATGACTGCACTATTAGCACAACGCTTCCTCTATCCCCGAACTAGACTCTGGGAACAGCCGTTTTCATGTCTTTCTGTCCGCTGGTCCGAGGTCGCATTCGGACATAATCGGGCGCTTGCCGCGCCATATTCAAAATCAGAATCAAGGCATGTTGTAATATGTATTGAATGCAGTGGAATATATTCGCGGAAACACATGCAAGCTGCTGTATATCCACTATAATACGGCTTTTGTTAAATATATCCTGGTTTTTAGTTAGATAAAGCAAAATATATCGTAGAAAGTGCTGACTAAGTACGGGCACGTATTACAACAAGTAATATTTCACTTTTCGCATGGGGCTCTGCTCCACTTCGCTCGCTACGGGGGCTCAAGAAAAGGAAACTAACCAAGTGCTAACCAAAACTAACCCAAGACATACCCAAAATCAAGAAAAAAACAGTTTAGTAATATAACCTTAAAAAAAACCGACGGGATTTGAACCCGGGTCGCCGAAGTGAAGGCTAACCATCCAGATCCCTAGACCATCAGCGGACTTACAAACGACTGGTTGCATCGCGAAGACGTGGCGCGAATGCAAGCGCCCGATTATATCCGAATGCGACCAAAGTCAGAAGACAGAAAGACATGAAAACGGCTGCTCCCAGAGTCTAGTTGTCACCGATGGGTATTTCTAGAAGAACCCTGCATCCGTTTCAGTCAATTTGCCTTCCACGAAATTAGAGGAAAAGCATCGAATCAGTAAAAAAAAGTGGGGCCGAGAAATGTCTAACGATTCTAACAATTCGATACGAGGAATAATTCTAAGATAATAAACGACTTAGTTCTCGTTTATTATGGTTGTAAAACGACGGCGGAAGTCATAATTAATGAGCTAAAATTAAATTTTCGAAAAATATTAGGAAATATTCCTAAACGAAATAATAAACCTTTAAAAATCCAAATCGAAAGCAACAATTATGGGAAAATAGCCCATTACTACTACTCAGAGATACCAACCGAATATTACAAAAGTTGCAGCATGCCGCGTGGAAAGATAAATATGAGTTTCTCAAGCAAATAAGGGGTCCCAAAAAGTTATCAGCCGGAGATTTGAATTAAAGCAAATCAAGGCCCCCAAAAAGTTATGAAATGTTCAAAGTAGAATATGAATTTGACGGATCTAATGACGCTTAACAGTAGGCTTTATTAACCCAATTCTTAAAAATATAGAACGGCCAACAAACATTATTAATGTACTTAATATAAATAAGCAAACAACGGAAATTTAGCCAATCAGCGTTAATGTTGTCCTCGATCCTTAGCCGCTCGTTTGTCCGTCTGCAGCGCATTTTTCGCTTTTTGCTATTTACATCCCTTAATGTTTTTCCCACGCTACGCCATTGGACACATATCAATGGATATGTGGTTCTTTTGTTCTGTTTACCATGTCACAAAATAAGCTTAATGCTCTGGTAGTTTTATCAATGGAAAAAACAGTTTATCCAATCCGTTCCATGATTTCGACAACAACGTGATTCAGCCATTCGGCCAAGAAAAATAGAAGAATGGACTTTACCTTTAAATAAATGCCAAACTCTCTCTCTTCTCTCTCTCTGTTCTTCTGATGTTATGAGATAGTGGCACAGCTATGTCAATGATAGTTCCAGTCTTTTTCTCCTTATCTATGATAACGATGTTCGGTCTGTTGTAATCGACCGTTTTATCCGTTATTATAGGCCTGTCCCAATACAGTACCGCTTTATCTGTTTCCAAGACTACTTGGGGCTGGTATTTGAAATACGGTGGGCATATATTGAGAGCCAGCTGTTGGTGGATGATTTTGGCCACTTGCGTCCTAGGTATGCACTATCTGCGAGTGATCTTCACCCACCGCCCCACACTTCATACACTTGTCCTCTACGTCAAGTCTTAGACAATGTTTTTCATAGTTGCGGGTCCTGATGACTCTATCCTGGATGGCCATGAAGAATCCTTCGGTTTCTGGGTAGAGGTAACCGGCGCCGAGCCATGCTAGTGATGTCGGCTTATCGACGTTGTCCGCTTCTATACTTCTTGGAAACTTATCATGTAAGGCTTGTTCCATCCAGGTGGCTTGATCTTCCTGCCTCGAGCTTATGTCGAACTCGAGATTGCGGTGTTGTAGATTCAGTGGCGTATATCCTCGATCCTCCTGGGCTGCTATTCTCATTAGACCATCTTCGGATCTTAGCAATTGTTGGCGTATGTTCTTCTCCTGGGTTCTGCACAAGTTGTAGATGAACATCATACCTCGACCGCCGCTTGCTCGGGGAAGGTATAGCCTCTTAACTGACGCATTGGTGTGCAGACATCGGAATTTGGTCATCAGTCGCGGGAATAGCCTGTCAAGTTCATTTAGGTCCGCTGAAAAATCACGCTATGAAATATTAGCAGGTCAAAGCTAACCCAAGGCATGCCCGAAATCAAGAAAAATAGGCATAACCTTAAAAAAATATAAACAAAACGTGTCTCGCCACCACCGGCTGGAATCAAACCCGGGTCGCCATATCACAAGCATAACACCATTGGACTGCTAAACGTGCTGAAGAGAATTTATTGGGCCGTAAAGGCATGGGTAATTCTGATACATTCGGCCATACGCATGTCCGCAGTTATTGCATCGAAATATTGGTAGGATAGCTAAACGCTTCTATTTGCACCCAGCAAAATTGTCAAACGTTGTTTGGTGGCTATCTTACTACCTTCCCTCCTTGCACATGTCAGTATTTTTTTTTTTTTAAGCTATCGTCTTTACAGGGCATGGCGCTGTGATAAAGACCATCTATTAATGCAATTTAAAGGGTATTTGCACTCATAACCATAAAAAATCCAAAACAAATAAAATTAATGATATATATTCCGGCCCTCCCGCCACTATTAGAAGGGAGATTTATCTGGAAGTAGACTCGCTCGCAACGGGGGCGAAACCAACAAAAACTGACCCAAGGTATGCCCAAAACAACCTTGCCACTGGAATCGAACCCGGGCCTCCGCGCCGTATCACGAGCACAGCATATAACCACTGCGCCACGAGACCTGCTAAAAGCAATTTCCTGGACCATAAAGACATCTATTTGTCAGAAATGTGTTTATGATGCGAGCGCAAGCCCAGGACTCGTCAGGCAGGGGGATCGTTCTGCAACATGGCGAACAATAGTAACGCACTTAAAGTGTCTCCTAGAAAATCCAGTATTTTTGGTGTTTGTAAGACAAATTCTACAAGAAATAGGGTATTTTGTGTTCAGTGCAAGACCCATTATCACAAGAGATGTGTTAGTAAGTTACAAGGAGCCCAAACTATTGAAGAAGATCAAATTTTGTGCTGTGATATACCCGCTCAAGGTCGAAACAACGACAATGATGTTTTATCAGACGAATTAATTTTGTCGACGCGACGGAGAGCTCGCCTTATGATAACACACTTAGGCAACACGATAAGGTACGCTATCTAAAAGCTATTATTAAGAAAAAAAATACTTTAATAAGGGAACTTATCGATAAAAACAAAACAGTAAATGAAATGTTGCTAAATAAACGTAAATAAACAAAACCTGACAACGGCGGAGAAAGGCGAATCAGCTGCTAGGCAAACAGCAATGCCAATTGATAAACAAAAAGAGTCTCATAGCCCAACAAATTCAACCAATCGCAAGTCCCCTTCTCAAAAAGATCAGATGCAGACAATTCTCTAAACTTTGTAGGGTTCTATAGGGATTTGAACTCAACCAATTATTCTAGATTAGTGCAGATTTTTGACCGAATAGACTGGGACAACTTATTTGTTGATAAATCACTTGATCTTATGTTAAATATTATGTATGATATTATTTATATGGCTATTGATATTTTCGTACCACTGAAAAATACTCGGCTAGAAAATTCCCGATATGGTTTACTCCGAATTTTAAAAATCTTATAATTCAGAAAAAAATTGCTCATAGAAAATATAAAACTACTAAATCTGTCCATGATTATCGGGAGTGTGAGAGACTGAGACGTTTGTGTACTCGGCTGACACGGGAATCTTATAATAATTACATCTATAACTCAGAATTGGCCATATGCAATAATGCTAAAACATTTTGGTCATTTGTTAACCATAAGCGTAAAAATAACAATCTTCCTTCTCAGCTTGAATATCTTGGCCACCCGAGTGCCTCTGGTGATGAAATTGTCAATATGCTCGCTGATTATTTTTCCACCGTGTACTCTAATAACCGGGCAGATGTTCCAGGCCGTTCTACCACATCTTCAACCTTTCACTCAAGACTGGAAAGTTTCCTGATTTTTTGAAAGAAAGCTATTTAAGGCCAATTTTCAAGTCTGGAAGCAAGTCATCAGTAACAAATTACCGCCCTATAAGTATCTTGAGTGCAATTCCTAAAGTTTTTGAGAGTTTGGTTTGTGATAAGCTATTTCCCTCTCTTGAGCCCTTATTGACTGACCAGCAATTTGGATTTAGGCCTCGCAGGACTACGGAGTTAAATCTGTTGACACATGTGGGTTGTCTCTCGGAAGCCTTGGAGGAGGGTTGTCAGATTGACACAATATACACCGACTTTTCCAAGGCTTTCGATAGGGTTCCCCACAGTGTGCTGATTCATAAGCTCTGGGGATTTGGAATTGGTCGGCCTCTTATTGCCTGGTTGGAGAGTTACTAAACAGACCGGACACAGATTGTCAAAGTTGATAATTTTTTGTCCAGGAAAATCGGTGTTCCATCTGGTGTGCCCCGGGGCTCCCATCTGGGACCACTGTTATTTATTGCTTTCATCAATGACATTTGTGAGTGCTTCTCATGTGCTTCCATCTTGATGTTTGCCGACGATTTAAAAATGAGCCTTCTCATAAGAACTCCTGACGACTGTGATAAACTCCAGTATGACTTGAGCAACTTGCAGGAATGGTGTTTGGGAAACGGCATGGAGCTGAATCCTACCAAATGTTCCAGGACCCAAATAAACTTTCAATACAGAATCAGCCACTCTCATCTGGAAAAGATATCCCTTGTTAAGGACCTCGGTGTTACCCTAGAGAGCAATCTCCAGTTTTCTCAACATCTTAGCAATGTTGTGGGAAAGGCCTTTCAAATGTTGGGTTTTGTTAGGAGAACCACACAGGACTTCAACGGTATAGCGGCCCTTAAAACTCTTTATTGTGCTCTTGTCCGTCCTCTTCTGGAGTATGCTTCGTGTGTCTGGTCTCCCCATTATGCAACCCATGTACATGCCCTCAGTTTGGTTGAACACAAATTTATTAAAACAAGTTGCTTACAAGTTACATATTTTGGATAACTATACTGACTCTGAGGTTTTGTCTTTGCTAAACATGTCGCCAATTATAACTCGCCATAAAAATGAGATCTCCAAACCTTTCACAATATATTGCATTGAAGAGTTATTGCTCCAGAATTGCTCCAAAAAATAAATATACGTATTCCCTCTAAATCAACCCATCTCACAGAACTAATTTTGGCTCAAACTGTTTTATCTTCAGATGTTCTAGATTGGCAAATTAGCATACAGATATGGACTTTTTCTCTCCTTATGTAAGATTCCTAAATCAGCTTGATAATGTTACAATGTGATAGTCTGAGTGATCTGTAATACTTTAAGGGAAAGTGAAAATTTTATATATTTTTTATAATTTTTATTTTATAATGTTGTTATTGAAGTCTTTATCACTCTATCTCTAATTTAGTTAAACTATTTATTTCCTATGTTTGTTAATTTATAACACTACCTAAATTGTAAATTGGGCTTCGCCCGTGGATAAATAAAAAAAATAAAAAGAATTGGACTCGGATCCATATATAGGCCGAAAGCTAAAATTATTTTAACAGGTTATTTTAATGTAGACCCAACACTATGTCCTGGGGAATATACAGAACTTAATAGGTTTGTTCTAGCAGCGATTTCAAACCAAAACCAAGCCATCCGGAGTTTGCGCATTGCAATATAAGCGACACTTAAATCGCTATGCGCAAACTCCGGATGGCTTCGATTTGGTTTGGTTTGGGTTTAAATCGCTGCTAGAACAAACCTAATACTATTTTGTCATCTTATAATTTATATAATGTTGTTAATGAGCCTACACGTGATAGTAGTATTTTAGACTTGATTTTCACTAATGTTAAGCTCAGATGTTCTGTTCAGGATAATATAATATCTGTTCACAAGACTCTATTAGTTAAGACAGAACTGCCAGAACAACAGTCAAACAATTCAATAATTAAAAAACGTAGATTTAATTTTACATCAATAAATGATTTTAAAAATTATTTAAATGCTCAGAATTGGACCTTTTTAAACTCTTACTCTAATCTGGACTTGGCTTTTGATAAATTTTACCGTACATTTATTTATTATTTTAATAGTCATTTTCCTCCAAGAGAAATTAAAAAGTTTGATAAAAAAAATTGGGTTACGACAGAAGTAAAAAATCTAGTATGGACTTAAGACATTTATTTAAACTTAAGAAAGATGGTTTTATTTCTAGTGAAGATTACTCAAAGCAAAAAAGAAAACATACGAAATTAATAAAAAACAGTAAAAAATATATTATGAAAACTACATAAATAAATCCCACGACAAATCTAAAGTATCCTGGGATATAGTCAAATGATTGACTAATAAGGAACGTAAAGAAATGACTTACGAACTACAGGATGGTTCGGATATATTAGTGGAAAATAACGAACTGACTTTTTTAGGAATGCTTCCTCCGAGATTATTCAAAATATAAAAAAAATTAAACATATTCATCAATCGATAATTTAAAAATACGAAATTCTTCATTTCTAAGCCCTATTACGCATAACGAACTACATTCAATTATAAGAGTAAAACTAAAAAATAAGAAATCGTCAGGAGTAGACGAGGTACCCACATATTTATTAAAGAAGGTCGCAGACTGTATAGTTGAACCACTGTGCATCATAATAAATTTGTCATTCAGTACTGGCAAGTTCCCCGCGCAGCTTAAAATAAATAATGTAATTCCAATACATAAAAAAAGGCGCCAAAAATAAAGCAGATAATTATCGGCCTGTAGCATTATCATCGAGTATGAGTAAGATATTTGAATATAGTTTCTTATCTCGCTTGGAATCTTTCATTAATAACAACAAAGTATTGACAAACAGTCAGTATAGTTTTAGATGCGGTAAATCGACTAACACCGCGATGTTAGATTTTTGTAGTAAGATGACCGATCGTTTCGAGGATGGTGAGTGCCCTGTGGGGTTTTTTTGCGACCTTAGCAGGGCATTTGATTGTGTTCTTCATGATCGGTTGTTGTATAAGATGGAGGTTTATGGCATCAGAGGCCTTGCTTTAGAATGGGTTAAATCCTTTTTGAATAATAGGGAACAGCTGGTTGAGGTTAACGGAGCTTTCTCTGATAGGGTTGATATGCAGATGGGGGTACCACAGGGTTCTATATTGGGCCCTGTGCTGTTCCTTCTATACGCAAATGATATTGAGACGTGTTTGAATGCCTCTGTGTCTGCTATTCTCTCTGCAGACGATACTTCTCTTATTATATCGGATAAGCAAGCTAATATGGTTGAGAATATATGCAATGACACATTGAAACAAATAGATAAGTGGTTCTGTAGTAACTATCTAAATAATTCTAAAACAAACTATATTAGGTTTCATACAGTGCAAAATAGAGCAAATATTCAGACAAGTCTAAATATAGATGGCCAAAATTTAGAGGAAGTAAAATCTGTGCGTTTCCTGGGTTTACACATTGACAATGTTTTAAATTGGAAAAGTCACTGTTCTGCCTTAAAAGCAAAGCTATCTTCAATATTATATCTTTTTAGGAATCTAAGGGAGGTGCTGGGTCTGGATTCAATGCTGAATGTATATTATGGTGAGGTATATTCTCGGCTAAAATATGGAATTCTTTTTTGGGGAAATAGTACGATGGCGCCGGAAGTATTTGTTTTGCAAAAAAAGATTTTAAGATGTATTATGCGAGTCTCCAATGTAACTTCCTGTAGAGAAATTTTTTAGAAAAATAAGGCTTCACCTTTGAGAGGTATTTACATAATGGTGGCTTGTGTTTACGTATATCTAAACCAACATTTTTTTTTAAACCAAGATATTCACCATCATTTCACGCGAAACAAAAGTGATTTATGTATTTCTTTTAAAAAGTTGAATATCAGTAAAAGTTTACCCACAGTTGGGGGCCTTGAGATCTATAACTGACTGCCAAGTGAAATAAAGAATGCTAAATCAGTCGCAATATATGGAAGGACACTAAAAGATTACCTGGTCGAGATTTGTCCTTATACTTTAGAAGAGTTTAATAGTTTTACCTAGTTTGTTTATTGTAACTATTGTATTTGTTGTTATCTTCAATTTTATGTATTTTATCAATGTAATTTTATGACGGATAAGAAAAAAAAGAAAAAGAACAAGATAGTTCCAAAAAATGGTTTGCCGGTTATTTTACAAGGGTGTCCGAAATTCAAAGGTTTTATATATGGGAATTCCATGGGTTTGGGAAATTTTCATACTGGCCATTACCACTTTAATACAGGTCTTACTATACTTCTAAATACTATAAAAGCTTTTTCTACTACCGTGCGTAAAATACTCATTTGACGCACCCTCTAAGATTCGTAAAATAGGTCTTTTTAATGTGCAGTGAGTAAAATAAGTTTTTTTACGCACTAGTGCGTAAGGTAAATCTTACATATTTTTTGACATTTAAGGTAGTGCCTAAAATAATACATTTTACGCACTAGTGCGTAAAGTAATTTAATATTATTTTTGATTTTTCATATATCTTTCGGTAGTAGAAAAAATTTTGTATGCTACTTATGTGTAAAGTACCCTTTTTTATTCATGGGATTGATATTCCCATTCATAAAAAATGGTCACTTTACACACTTGTTGCATAAATAAGTATTTTTTACTCATAATCATTTTGCGGCTCGATGTTTATGTGAGCTACCTACTCAGAAAAAGAAACTACATATTAACTGATCAAAATTGTTCTCGCAAATGTAGGAAACATTTTCTAGAAAAACGTCTTTTCCTAAAATATTAAAATAATTTTGCTTGATTGTAAACTAAAATGTATTTTTTTTCTTTTGATGAAGGCCTTTTGTTTTACATGCCGACAATACATCTTAAGGCAAATTTTCCATTTGGTAATTTCATACAGAAAATATTAACTATAGGAAAAAGTTAATACAATTTTAGTCGTAGGCATCATTTTTAGAAAATTTGTTTGTCTCTTAAATAAATTTAAATTTATAGAACCAACAATTAACAATTTTATATCTAAAATCGTATTTTTGAACCAAAATATTTATAAGATGAAATCTGATATGAAAAGTGATATCTGTGTAATTTAAATGCTATATGTTGTATTATGAATTTAATTTTTCAGTCGGTCGTCCCATGGATGTTCCAAAAATCGAAAACCCTACCCAAGAACAGGTCGAAGAGTACCACGCCAAATTTGTGGAACAATTACGGGAAATGTTTGAAGAGCAAAAGTATAATTACTTGGAGGACCCAGAAAATAAAAAATTAGTAATTGAATGATTTTTAAATTAATTATGTATCAGTATTGTCAGAATTGCTCAACATTATATATATATTTTTAAATCGTTTGTATTGGCTGCTATTGTATGATTGAAATTCTTTGGTAGGTAAAGGATATTTCATAAACGGAAAAGGTAAATTATAAGAAATGCTTAATAATGTTATTAATAGTTATTTGTGTTTTTAGAGCGTTGAGTAACGGCAGAGAGAAAATAACTAAAAGGAAAGACGACAATCGATTGTTTATACGCATTTCCAAGCGCAAAGGGTATAATTGTCAAAATCAAAACGCCGATTTCAAGTGATCAGGTGTCATTGTCATTAGCTTAAAATATTTTTCTCCCGATACTTAGTGGTGTTGTTATCAACGGAGCACAGTCAAGGTCACCAAAAATGGGTACATCAACATAAAAGGTGCCGAGGCTTATTGTCGCCTCTCATTTTAGTTATTTTCTCTCTGGTAACGGATTGCCGCTTGAGAAAGAATGTTACCGCGGGATGCGTAATGAAGCGCGGTAATCTTTCGAAAACGGCAATCTTACTTTGCGCTTGAAAAACACACAGAACTTTTTCCACAGCCGCATCTTTAAAAATTAAAAGTACATTTGTCTCTATACTTATTCTAAAATTTGCAAATGACTGTCATTTTTAACATATTATATTCTGTCATATTTAGAACAGGAGTTCCAGCAACAACTGTAACAAACGCACGACTGTCATTTATTTATTTTCGGTTGCCATTACTATTCATAGCACACTCGACGGAGAAAGTGAGAATTTTCTTTTCCATGTTCGCGCTAGAGCGCAAAATAAGGATACGCGGCATTCGTCGATTTTGCGATTTCATTTGAATTTAGTACTTAGTCATTTGAATTTAGTAATTAGTCATTTTGCGCGTGGCTGTAGAAAAACTATTTTTCTCCTATCAGACGATAAACTGTACCTTTTCGGTGCATTGCAGTCATTGATTTACTGGGCAAGAAGATCGAATGTTATTCTAGAGCATAGGCGAAGCTGTGGCTGGGATATTTAATCTAAAGCAAATATTTTACTTTCTTGATGCATTAAACATGTATTTTTTATATTTTAATTAATGTTCTTACCTTTTTTTATGCAATCGAAAAAACAAGCATAGCCTTATAGACGACAAACAATCTGTGATAGGGCAATATTTTTACCAGTTGACAGCAAAATACATTTTTTTGCTAAACGGCAAACAAATTATGTTTCATCAAATGATAAGACAACTTGACGGGGGCCCTGAGCCCTAGGCAAACTGTCAAAGTATAATTTAGATGAACTTGGCTTCCTTCTTCCTTAAATCATATTAGAAATTCAAGATGAATGCAACGCCAATATTGCTACCAATTGCGAAACTAATATCTAGAGTAGGGAGTGGTAGTTTCCCATTTGATTAATTTTAAATGGTCATTTAAATCATTAAACCAAATAGTAAATTAAGTACAATCGGGTTTAAAAAACTGTTTAGCACGACAAGAAAATAATTTATTTGCCCCATGACGTTTTTTATCTGCAGCAAGGATTCGCCTGCTTGTCTACATAATTCTTATTCCAATTTACGACAATCATCAATCCTATAATAGACAACGATAAGCGTATTGGCATTGTTAACTGCACTGCAACGAGAACACGTAGTTGCAACACGGTAAATATTGACTAAACACCCACCGCAGCTTACAACGACTCAGCACTGATGCTCTTTGAGACATGGTAAGTATTATCTTATGGATACGCGCGCATTGCATTGTTTACCTTATTGCAACCACACCTCCACGCAATGTTGTAGGACTAAAACATAAAAATAAGATAATACTGAAATAACACAAAAACTACATTACTAAATTACAAAACATGCAAACTCCACTTATCAATCTGATCATGATGCATTTGTATTTATTTTAGAAAAAATCTTATCATATTTTGCATTGGTTCTATTTAATCAATAAAATTTTTCTTAAGGGTCCTTTGCCTTTTAGGATTACTTGGTCTCTTGCTTGACCGACCTACCAGCTTGAATGCGTTTTGCCCCGGTTTGAACTACGTGAGTGACGTGGCGTGTTGCAAGCAAAAAGGGCACGATATTGAGTTTCAACGTGGCAAACAAAGCCTTGAGACTGCGCGGGTATCCATAAGGCAGTTGTAAGTTTTGTCTAGATATATGCGCCGGGTGTTTAGTAATTTTTTTACTGCATTGCAATGTAATACATGGCCGGAATGTCATTCCTGTCTTTTTTTTATAGAAACAAAGGTATGATCAAGTTTATTAATGGATATTTATTTACTACTTTTTAACGAAAAACAAATAATCCGTAATTAAGCAATATAATAAATAGGCTGTGTGAAAAAGCACAATATCAGACTCGTAGTCAAAAAAGTACAATCCCATGCTCCTGCAAATTATTGGAAGTAGGATTGATTACGCGTTTAGCAATTTCCTCTATGCACCCGTTCCTGTTATGAAATATAATTTTGCATCAGTGTCTGTGATTTTTAATTATAGTTGTGCCATGCTAAGAAATATACCAAGTAAATTGGTCAATTGAATTTAATATGACTAACCTATTCTATATATGTGTCGGATGGTTCATAAAAAATTCGTCGCGTTTTGAGGTTCAATATTTGTCATATAACTTAGGTATAGAGTTATTCCTCCTATTTTGACATCCACCTTACAGTCTTTATTTTTGGAGGTAAAAACAAATTCTTTAAATAAAAAAGTTTTCCTGAACAATTGCTTGAGATAAAACAAATAAGTAATCAAAAAATAAAAGATCACGTCGTTCTAATTTTAAAAATATATTTATATTTGTTTGTTTGGCTTGGCCGAAATATATCAGGCAAAATGAAGATGTATAATCCTTCTTATTGGTATTGGTGAGATAAAGCTAACCCAAACTAACCTAAGCTAAAATAAATCTTTTTCAATGCAATATAATAGTGAATAAAAAGATTTATTTTAGGTTAGGTTAGTTTGGGTTATCTTTAGCTCGCCAATACCAATAGGGACTACAATCCTGCTGATGCATTCCCGCTAAGCCAAACCTTAGGTATATAACCAAAGTACCAACAATATCGAGTAGAGTCACTCAGCTCAATCGTTTTCAATGTTTTTACATCAAATGCAAAAGCCGCCACACACCTGCAGCCGCGAGCAGTCTGTCGGGCCCAACGTTCCGGAGAGACTCAAAAAGTATTCGCTGATGCGCTTTCCTCGGATATTATTTGATACATGATACGACGCGACGCGACAGTACACAATTTCAGGGCGTTTGCACACTCACTGTACCTCGTAGCAGAGCCACCGCAGATCACTAACCAGATTGACCCGGATTCGCTCCGACGCCAAACGCTGTCGGCGAAATTAGAAATTTGTCTCCAGGGAACCTACCGTATATTTATTTATACCGTGGTATAATCAGACATCCTATGCTCTAAACAGTCGTAAAGTAAAACGTCGTCAATTAAACTCCATTCCAGAAGTTTCATTTTCTACGCACAACAACGGTTGCATCCATGATGAAATTCGCATAAATCCAATGCCGAAACGCGAGCAAAGAGCATTCCCATCTCAAATCCAATAATCCAAAAGAGCTACAAGGAGAATGGAAAGGAAAGCCATCCAAACACCGCGACATCCGTGCAACTGATGTCTGATGGTCGTTTGCAAGCGTAATAGCCATCCTACGCTACACTATATAATCGGTTTCTATAAAAACAAAATTTAAATTGGATACCCATGGATTATGGATGGAATTATTTATGAGGTTAGACGAATTTTTGGAATGATTGTCGATAATAAATTATAATTATATTTATTATAAATGATGTTTGAAATTATTATAAAGCTTTTCTCAATTATTTCTTAGGGGGTATGAAATAAAAGGCTATTTTATTTTCAATTGTCGGAGGTATTACTTAAGACTTAAAAAAAGTCCTGTATATAATATAATAATTGGTATAGCCGGCAATATCAAAAAAATGTAATCAGAAAATCTATTCTGCAACTTAAGGGGTCATTATGGACTGTTAAGAAAGATCCAGCATCTTTTGAAATAAAGGTTGATTCGAATCTTGAATATCTGAAATGCAAAATTTTACATTTTAAACATATAGGTGTGAAAATTTGTATTTTTTTATATTTTGAATATACCTAAATGGCTAAATCTTTGAAGTCATATGTTTATTCTCAACAATAAGCTACCGACTGTTAAACTGAGAATCTGCGCGCGTTTTTTATGAACCACGCAGTAGGTATATCTTAAAAATTGAGCACATTTTATAATAAAATAAATCACTATGTGTTAATAAACAACTACTTGCTCAAATTTTAACCTAAAAGTTATAGGTATTCTGAGAAATTAATAATAAACAAGTTTTAACGCATCTGACATATCAAAACTTAAAGTAATAAGTGATTTCTATTTCGGCGTTCCTTTTTTGGCGGTGCAATGAAATAAATTCAATAAATTTCGGCATTTTCTGCAACTTGAAGATTTTACCAAATATTTGTCTGGGCGGTTTCTTTTTAGGCACTAAAATATTTTAAGACCTCCTTTTCTTTTTAATATTCCCGCAGTCGATAGCCAATCAAGAATTCCAGATGGACGTATTTTATGTTAAATAAAAAATTTTCAAGATTTTAAGCTTTAAGTTTGAGATCGGAAATTAGTATTATTCGATTATTTTCATTTGCCATTTTTCTGCACGAAAACCAGGATTGATCAGGTATCTACAGGTACGGGTAGGTACCTAACGTTCAATAAATTGTAAAATCGTAATATCGTTCTTAGATCAAGCGTAAAGCGTATTCGCTCTGTGCGTCAGGGTAGTGGGAGAAATGACGAACGATCGTGCGCGCGAGTCGGAGAAATTTGGAACTTTATTCAGCTACTATACAAATATACACGTGGAATACATCGAAAACTTTGATCTAGTGGGTTATCTTAGATGCTGTGTCAAAAATTGTGCGAATAGTACGAAAAATTATGAGTATAAACTCTACTGTTTTCCAACAGCTAAACATAATTTAGCTCAAAGAAGAAAGTGGATTGACGCCGTAAGAAACCAAAAGGGGTCTGGTGTCATATAAGCACTGTCGATTTTAAAGACTTTTTTGGGTTCAATGGAAAGATTACATCAAATGGAACACATTAATGCAAAAAAATTTGCGGAGGAAGCACTTTTAACGCCAAAAATTGAAAAAGAAATTTCAGAAATGAGGCTGTTTAGTGACATTTAAATGCGAAAACTCTCCCAATATGACGTTAACGATGACAATTTACTTGCAATGTTGTCAGACTTGGCTAACCTTCTTGATTTTCAAGTAAGCAAATTGCCAAGTCCAGGAGCATGTTTCATAAAGTAGAATAACAACTTGTGAAAGTAACTAAACAATGTTTCTTATATGCCTCAGCCTAAACCGAATAAGCTCCCATTTGTTTGTTAACTAACCCAAACTAACCAAAACTAATTCAAGCTAATGCAAAGTAACCCAAACTAACCAAAACTAGTCCAGACTAACTTAAACTAACCCAAACTAACCCAGATTGACCAAAAGTCACCCATACTAAGCAATTAGCCATACATGTATATATAAGTAATAAAAGTTTACTTACGTTACATTGTCGACTCAATTCGTTCATTTCCCAGTAAATGCCCTAGATCAGGTACACCCTGTACCTAACCCATAATATCTCCCCCCCCCCCCTTAACTTTGTTAATTTTTATTCTACAAAAAAAATTGTAGGGTTTTTTATATAGGTTTTGCACACATAAAGAAAAAAACCAAAAATTGTATAGTATACAGGGTAGTTCAAAAAGAACCAAATCTAGCCCCCATTTTTTATTCGATTTTTCGATTCTACCTAAAATTCTAAGCATTTTTAATGTAACACACTATATGCCTATTCCTAATACTTTAGGAGTTAATGACAGTTGAAGTCGCTATTTTTTAATTATAATAATAATTCTTTAATCATTTTTAAAACAGAAGATACAAAAGCACTACTCGAAGCAATGAGGTCGAATTGAGGCAACTCAATATTTATACCTCAATGACTTCAAAAGCGAAACAAAAAGTTATATTCCTAGGTGGCTGTTGCCATAAAAGAACAAACAAAATAGCGACTTCAACTGTCAATAACTCCTAAAGTATTAGGAATAGGCATATAGTGTGTTACATTAAAAATCCCTAGAATTTTACGTAGAATCGAAAAATCGAATAATAAATGGGGGCTAGATTTTAAAAAAAAAATCTTTTTGATCTACCCTGTATACTGTACAATTTTTTGTTTTTTCCTTTACTTGTGCAAAAACTACATTAAAAGCCCTACAATTTTGTTTTTTATTTTTTTTGTAGCTTAAAAATTAACAAAGCAAGCGCTACGCACGCTTGTCAGTACATCAACCACAGCTAACCCCAAATAACCAATACTAACCCAAACTAGCCAACACTAACCCGACCTAACCAAAACCAACCCAGACTAATACAAACTAACCAAGATTAACCAAAACTAACCCAGGCTAACCATAATTAACCAAAGTAAAGAGACAAGCGCGTGCTTGTCTCTTCGCTATTTTAATCTAAGCAAAATCAACCGAGCCTAACCAAAACTAACCCATACTAACCAAACCTAACCCAAACCAACAAAAACTAACCGAGACAAACCAAAAGAAACCCATACTAACCAAAACTAACCCAGACTAACCCTAATTAACCAAAGTAAAAAGACAAGTGCGCTACGCTCGCTTTTCTCTTCGCTATCCCAAAACAAGCAAATCCAACCGAGACTGACCAAAACCAACCCATACTAACCAAAGTTTACACAAACTAACCCTAATTAACCGACCAACCCTATCCCAAGCTAAGCAAAACCAACCCTGACTAACCAAAATTAACTCATACTAACCAAAACTAACCCAGACTAACCCTATGTAACCAAAATATATTCCAAACTAAGCAAAACCAACCCAGACTAACCAAAACTAACCCATACTAACCTAAACTAACCAAAACTAACCCTAATTAACTTATTCCAGATTAAGCAAAAATAATCGAAACTAACTTTAATTAGCCAAAGAAGAGCATTGAGGCGAGCGCGCCACGCGCTTAACCAACCCCGCCCATCACAAAATCAAAATTAATTCAAAGTAACAAAACAAACGCACTACGCGTGATACTCTCTTAAACTAATCCAAATGATCTTTTAAATTTGTATCTATTTTAATAAACTAAATGAATTAATTTATATGACTTATTATTAAAAGTGACCCCCTTCTAGCGTAGCATCTAATTCTAGTAAATCATATATTCGAATTATTGTTATTTTATTAAACAAAGCCATTCAGAATCATAATTTGTATGAAGTTTTCGTCCCACAGTACTTTTGAAACATATTCAACACGCTGTTATATTTTAGAACCAAATAGAAATTACACTTGGGAACATCTAACCGTACAACAGCCAGCTGAGCCGTGCTAAGCCAACCTATATAATAATGTTTTAAGAAATAGTCATGTTGACGTTTATCTCATAAATATTAAATTATGGTTTTAAAGTGCAAAAAAACAGTTTTATTTGCAATTTGTATGAAAAGAAGCTTTATATTATGTTATTATTAACCTTCTGCGATCATACCTTAGGATAAAGTGTACTGGAATTGTGTTTATTAGGAAAAAATGTATGTTAAATTTTTATTTTAATTTTCAATTTATTTTGAGAAAATGTGCTTCATACGAAATTTTTTTGGCGTTAATGTGTCCCATTTGATGTAATCTTTCCATAGAACCCAAAAAATGCTTCAAAATCGACGGTGCTCATATGACACCAGAACCAACAGCACCAATAATCACGAAAAGTATATTTAATAACTTAATTTTAGTTTGTCTATCAATTTCTAGATTGAAAAAATAAATTATTCTAAATCGTCTTCATTCATTCTAAAGTAATTTTAGTAAAACTTATGAATCGAATTTTCAATCGTATCAATTTCACAATGCTGTTACTATTATTATGATATTCTCATGTTTACGCTTTCATAACCTACAAAGTTTTAGTATTATGCTGAATACACACAGAATTCAATATCGAATTTGCCTTTTTTCAGTCGAATCGATAAATATTCTCATATGACAACGTATTATCTGCAGAACTAATTATATTGGACTAAAATCAACAATTTTTCTTGAATTTTCAATCGTTTCCGATGTACTTGACGTGTTGCGTATCTAAGAAATTCGCCGCATTTTGTACCACCAGATGTCGCGTCGTGTAACGCACATAGCGCCTAGAGGCATTGATTTGATACATTCTGCCATTTTCTTGCTGCTTTTTTGTAAACCATCTAGAAATTGTTTTCACAATCCAGGAAAAGCGTCTTTAGATAAATGATGCTCTTATTCAAATTGTAAGAATTTCGTGCGAAATATCTTTCGTTTAAATTGGTTGATATTAGGTCTGGTCTAATTTTTGCTCTTGCTACTCCAGACAGAGTACAATGCAGGAAAGGCCGAAATAATTGCAATCTTGTAATTATGCTTTATATTATTACTGATCCGAAATATAGTAATAATCTGTCATAGGTATTCGTTTTTTATTTACCTTAATATCTTATGAGAGGATATTAAAGTTCAAATAGAAAATCATATATGTACAGATTATGCAATATATAAATGTTTTGGTATACGGAATGCAAATAATTTGATTTATTTAAACTTAGAATTAGGCATATCTAGATCACATATAAAACGGAGACTGTTTTGTTTATAGATTAAGGAATATAAAACGTGCCTTTGTTATTTTGTACTTTAGTATTTTAATAAATGTTTGTTATCAGTTTCATTAATTTGATGCGTTTTATTGGTCATATAAACGTTTTTCACGAACGGATTACGATTATGTTCGCTTTATTACTTTCTCTCTTTTGATTAAACCCGCCTTTAACTACACATTCATTGGACAGGAAAAGTATGGTTAAAATACAAAGATGGTGCTCAGTTAACAGAACAAATTCAATCTTAGTTGTAATGTAATAAATATCCAATATTTGATATTGAAAATCTAATGCCATTTTTAGTATATTTTCCTAACTTTATTGTATTCTATATTTCCGGGAAATTGAGTATCGTGCATTGATGCAACACTGCAACTAGCGCTGAACTACTTAAATAAATGGAAAAACGATTCATGTATCCATCGCCGATATCTGGTTTTAAAACTGCCATTGTAAAGATAATTTCGTATACCTCATTTGTTAAGTTACCTATACTTAAATAGATAATTTAATTCTATTTGTCATCTAAACCCTTTGATAAACTTCTCTCTGGCCAGGTGGGGTTTGGAACCTTCGGCCAAATGCACTACAACACAGTTTTATCAACAATACCAAAACAGAATTTTTTTACTGAACGAGAGTTTCGCTAACGATGTTAGCATCATCAGGAGATTATTAAAACTCACAATCATCTAATGATGCTCACATGGTTAGCGAAACTCGCGTCCAGTTAAAAAATTATTTTTCGGTATTGTTGATAAAACTGTGTTGTAATGTAAAGAACTGATTATAAATGATTACGACGCGACGGTTTTGCGGAGGGAAGATCGACTATTTCAAATCTACTCACTTATGAGTAGTTCTTGTCGAGAGCCTTCGCGAGAGGCCTTTGTGTCGGTAATATATGATCTTGAACGGTGACCTTGAGATAGACCCCGCCCACTTGGCCTTGGGTGTAATAGACCTTGAATGACAATGACCTAATTTGACCTTGAACGGTGACCTTGAGATAAACTCCGCCCACTTGGCTTTGGGTGTATTCGACCTTGAATGACATTGACCTAATTTGACCTTGAACGGTGACCTTGAGATAGACCCCCGCCTACTTGGCCTCCGGTGTATTCGACCTTGAATGCGCTTGAGTTTGTGGTGATGATTGTGCATATGACCTTGAGACTGCTCCAAACGTGTTTGACCTTGAACGTTATGAGGACTGTTTGCAGAGGATTGTTCATGATGTTTGAAAGTCAGTTAAGGACATGCAACTTGACTTTGTGTGTCCTTGAGATAATTTCAGGCGAAATATGGATTACATATTTCGGTATGACTTTGTTGCAACCTTGAGAAATATGTTTTGGGGGCTATATAAGACACAATAATGCAGAAAACAGTCAAAACCTATGTGCTGTATTCAGTATTCTGATAGTCGCGTATTGTATTATCTGTGAAGTGCATTTATTAAAAGTACTACTACTTCAAACAATAATGTCTATCTCACAAGAAACAACACCAAAATTAATGAAAGTTTTAACAAGTCAGAGGAACAAATAGAACGTATACCTTTTTCCTCCCTAGATATTGGAAAGCGATATATTATAAAAAAACTACAAATAACTAATGATCGTTTTGGGAAAATTGTTATTGCAACATTATTTGATAAAGAAAATGGCTGTGTTTTTAGTTCTTATTTACCGAAAAGGCGTGAAATTATTACCGAAGAAGTTGTTGAAATTATCAATAACTCTAACGAAAAATATAAATTAACCTATTGAGGACAAAGTGAACCCACATACTATGGTGCCAAAACACGATCTCTTGTATGGTTTGATAATCTGGAATAATTACATTATCTTGGAACTGTAATAGTTCTAAAACTTTGATTACATTTAATTATAATGAATTATCAGAATGCTGGCACGATGTTTTCTTTTTCACAGAGGGCAATATTGTCAATTTTGTAAACAATGAGAACCAAGTTTCATACATTAGAAGTTTAGCAGCACTGCTAAGAAATATGCGTAAAGATATTATCGCATATTTGAGATAGTGTGTTGACGATGTGGACGATGAGAAATATGCCAAATACCTGAAGGATGCATTAAATTTTTGTACTGGTGCACAAGTGTGTGAGAAGTTTGTTTGTGGTTACATTGACCTGGACACATTTTACAGTCAAATGCTTGAGGAGGATTTGAAGCTATTGGTAATTGAAATCCCACAAATTACCAAGGACCTTGTTGAGAAATATTGCTTTTATAAAGATGTAGAGTTACATCAGTTTGATGGAACCCAAGCTTACAAGACATCTCGAGAGAAATATATTCTACACGAAGATTCAGTGGCAGCATCAAAAATGAACAAGAAGACAAGAAAACACATTATTTACCACATTCTTGTAACTTTGTAAGACAAAACAAGACATTGTTGGTCTTATAACATTGTAATGCAATAATTGTACATATGCAACATTCCTTTAATTTTTTAATATATTTTTAAATTTAATTGTTTTTTTATAATATAAGTAGATCAACTCTAGAAAAAATATTTTAGTTTAAGTTTAAAATGGCGCCTGTTAACAACACAATTGACATATTTGGTCGTCAGCGAACCAGAGCAAATGATGGATCTGCTCGTGGGCTGCCGGGCACTGGTTTCAAACTTACTACCAGTGGCGACTACGATATTCAGGGGAAACGCTTAAC
This sequence comes from Pissodes strobi, assembly GCA_016904865.1. Taxonomy (NCBI): domain Eukaryota; kingdom Metazoa; phylum Arthropoda; class Insecta; order Coleoptera; family Curculionidae; genus Pissodes; species Pissodes strobi. The sequence goes on along the minus strand of MU189266.1, from coordinate 3,903 downwards.
TAAGTTTTCCAATCCAAGAAGTATTAAGGATGCGACCGATAAGTGATATGTAGATCTCAAAATTCATGAATTACGTCTCAATTATTTGCTAATATAATATATCAAGATGTAATGATTACAATGAGAAAGGTTGCACAAGAACAAAGAAGTAGTGATGTAACCGAAGAAATCAAGAAATTGATACATGAGCAAACACATGAAGATAGGCGAAAATGTTTGATAATGTTTACAAATCTATAAAAAGATGTTATGGAATTAAAAATATGTATTAAATGGAGAAAAAATATCTAGATATTATGTATCTTCCTACTTCTATCCTATTAAAGAAACTTTAAGAGTTTAATTTGGTTTTAGATAAATTAAATGTAAATATGTGTTTTTAGTTGTTTGCTACATTTACACGGGACAACATTAAACCATTAAATTATACAGCAAAAATATAGCAAATATGTTTAAATTAACTCATGCAGTTTTATTTCAAGTATAGAGATTTAAACAACATCTGTTACATTAATCCAAGTTATAAATACCGGGGAATCCTAGCCATTTTACATAAAGTTGATCTATCGAATTTCTTCTTTGACGACGAATGATCTTTTCAATTAAGTAGACATCTGGGTTGTCGGTTTTTTGTAATTCGGCTTCATAGAAACACCCCTTGATAGGTTGACCATCAGATAATTCTAACATATATGTTGGTGGATTCGTAAGATTGACTTTTGCTACTTTAAACAATTCAGTAGACCAAGCTGGTGTATATCCTTTTTCAAAGACACTCTTGTATTTACTTATACACACCGTTTCACCGATTTGAAATTTAGAACTTTTCAGTACAACTTTTAAATAATCGTATGATTTTGTATACATCTACAGGCTTCATTCCTATTGTACGATGAATGCTATGATTAATGACTTAGTAACTTTTGATAAAAGCTTCAACCACCTATAGCTCCCTCTCGCAGAAAATTCTTTGTATAATCGATTTTTCAGCGTTTTAATAACCCTCTGCTATAGCGGCCTTTTTTGGAACTATATGCAGAATAATGACGTATGTTGAATTTCTTCAATAAACTGGTAAAATGTTTATTGTACAACTCCTTTCCTTGGTCACTTTGCAAATTTGTCGGGCCTATTTTGCATTCTTGATAATGTTTTTCATTGCATTGGTAACATCAACACCGGTTTTAGTTTTGATAACAACCGTAAAAATATATTTCGAAAGACAATTTATTCACACTAAAATGTATAGAAAACCATCATTTCAGTTGCAAATTGTTTCATTTCTGCTTCGAAAATTCCTTCTAGCTGCTTTATGTAACTCACTCACGACTTCCCATTTTGTTGGTGTAGGTTCCATTGTTATTCAAGTTTGCATAAATACTGACAATGAAATAAAATAGTCGTTCTTAATAAACGATACCTTCTTCTCGTAACTTCAATTATTAATATTATTTCATTGTCATGTCCCGTATGATCAAATCAAATCAAATCAACTATTGCTTTATTGTTTTAACATAAAATGTTTTTAACAAAGCCATACCTAATAATAAAATATGCATAATAATTATAAGCCTAATAAAGCAAATAGAATAAAAAAAATATCTCTAAAGTAGGATTCGAAGTGCAAAAAGGCATGTTTAAAGATCAAAAGTCCAAAACAAAAAAAAAACAGACAAACTTAAAAATACTTAACATACTTTACAACAGATATTTCTAAAAGGACAGAGAATTTAAGAACAACGTAAAGTTTAAATTTAAAAATAAATAATGTCAATTGTCAACACATATGTAATAGACACAAATATTAAAAAAAAAATGTTACTTACAGCAACAGACAAAACTAGTAACAAGTTAAAAAATAAAAATATGCACAAAGCAAACGCCGCATCACACGTCATTCTCACAGTCTACCTGTGATAGTGCATCCTCGAGGAATTCCAGGATGGTGTAATAAGCATTCTCAATTAGCAGCCTCTTTAGCTGTCTTTTGAATACCTTGGAGGATGCTGAACTTTTGATATAAGGTTAAAATAATATAAATAATAAAGGTTAATGGTTAAAGACATTTATAGTTTCGTAGAAGATTGAGCGCCTCGTCAGCGCTGAAGTAGGCTGGGGAAGAATGGAAAATCCTGTTATTCCTGCTAGGATACCGGGAGCTTCTCATCGTGAACCTCGACAGGTATTTAAAGACAATACAAGCAGTCTCGAGGATATACAAAGATGGAAGAGTTAATATTTTCTCTTGACGAAAAAAAGGTCGATACGGGTCTTGGGGACCAGCTCTACAAATATATCTAACGGCCCTTTTTTGAATAATGAAAATCATTTGAATCATGAAGCCGCTTGCACTTCCACAGACAGCAATTCCATACCGAAGATGGGATTCAAAAAGTGAATAATACATCGACTTGCCAATCCTAGGGCCCAGCCCCTGAACAGTGATTCTAACAGCTAAACAACTAGATGATAGCCTACTAGCAAGTTGATTTATGTGTGAATGGAACTTAAGATCTCCATCTATGAAAACTCCAAGAAATTTGCTGTCAGGCCTGATCTCAACTGGAGCATTATCAATGAATATGTTTGCAAGATTACATTTAAAACATATCAATTTTGTCTTTGCGGGATTGAGTGTTAACAGGTTAGAGTCACACCAAGTTTTCACGCTTTGGAGATCCTCCAAGATGATTTTTTGGAGGGAATCGGGGTCCAGAGCCTTCCACAATATGGTGGTATCATCAGCGAATGTGGTGAACTTACCGCCAATAGGAAGATTAGGGAGATCATTTATGTAAAGCAGAAATAGGACTGGCCCCAAAGCCGAACCTTGTGGCACTCCGTGATCAATGGATTTGTACGTAGAGCAATTTGGCCCTATGAAGACACGTTGACGACAACCAAGCAAGAACGATGAAAACCAAGACAAAGAAACTCCCCTGAATCCATAATGGTACAGTTTCCGCAGCAGAATTTCGCGACTAACACAGTCAAACGCCTTTGACAGATCACAAAAAACTGCTGCCGAGATCCCACCATCATTAATATGTGAGTACAAATCATGCTCTAAATGATAAATAGCATCATCTGTACTAGTGCCCTCTCGAAAACCAAATTGGCACCCACTCAAGATGCCATTAGCCCGTATAAAGGAGAGCATGAGCGTTTTCACGAGCTTCTCTATAATCCTAGACATGGTGGATAGGAGTGAGAGGGGGCGGAAGTTAGACGGGTTGTCTGGTGTTCCCTCCTTATGGATCGGAACAACTTTTGCCGAACTTAGACACGAAGAAAAAACTCCCGTCTCCCATGACCCGTTCACTGCCCTCACCAGAACCATCAACACATTATCTGGTAGGTTGAGAAAAATGTTTGCAGAAAGACCATCCTCTTCTGAGCTGTTTTTATTTTTGATTGAGTGTAAAGTAGTCTTTATTTCTTTAAGATCAGTTGGGAAAAACAAAAATGAATTTGGAATATTTATATGAGATAAATAATCTACTGGATCAACCGAAGGTTGGAGTTGCTGTTGTAGGTTACTGGCTATACTACAGAAAAAAACTATTGAGTGAATCCGTTCACGTTCTCTATAACATCAGTGCTTACTATCATGTTTTTATTTAGCTCCATTTGCTCTCTGGTTCTTTCTTTTAATTCATTTTCCCTGTCTCTATAGTTGTCCACGTTTAGTTTTAAATCAGTCTCTATCTCTTTTAGCTTTTGTAATTCCATTTGCAGAGATATAAACTTTTCTTCAGCTTCTAGGACAACATCATCAAACACTGCGCTATTCCGCTGTAGACGTTGGATATGTCTATCCTTTGCAGATAACTCATCCTCCAATTCAGCTACGTGTTGTTTCATGTTCTTGATGTAATCCTCACTCTTGTTATTCCCCAGTTG
>MU189265.1:22541-53519 GCA_016904865.1 Pissodes strobi | reverse complement strand
CCCCCCCCCCCCCCCCCACCCCGTTTTTGAAGCGTCTGAAGTGTGGCGAAGTTTTTGATTGTGCACTTAGGTCCGTTTTTTATAGAAAGAATTTTATTGAATATAAGTTTTTTCTTTGCATTAGGAAGATACGTGGATGTATTAAATGTATAACGTAAAAATGTTAATTCTTTTGTTGGTTTTGGGACACTTTTTTCCCAGTTGATAATAAAATCCAATTTGCAAAGTAATGCAATGGTTTTGTTGACAATTGCTTGGCATTTGAATTCTGAGGAATCTATTAAAGGAAATCATCTAAATAAGCAATTACCAAGATATTACTTTTCCTCAAACTTTTGACTACTGGTTTTAAAAGTTTGGTAAAAAGGTAAGGAGCTATGTTAACGCCAAAAGGTAGACAATTAAACTGGTATGTTTTGCCGCTGAACGAGAATCGTAGATATTTTCTTATTGAAATGAGATAATAAGCATCTTTTAAATCAGTGCTCGCCAAAAATGAGTTTTTGTTATAATCTTCGATTTTAAAATGTGGAGCATCGATAAATGTATTTAATTCTTTAAGATTTAAGATAAACCGATGCTTTCCATTAGGTTTTTTCCTTAAAAAATAGGGAGATAAAAATTCACCCCTCTCCGATGCACATTCAGATATTGCCCACATGTCTCTCAAGGTATTTATTTGTTCTTCCCAGAGGGATTTTTCTGCGTCAGCAATGTGAACTGCCCTGTTGTTGTTGAACTGGTTTGTTTTTAAATGGGATATATAGCCCTTTTGACCCATTGAAAAATGATGGTGTATTAGTTATATTTTCCCACTCCAACCTATAATTTTTTAGACACATCATGTGTTTTTAGAATAAGTTTTGTGGTTACCTGTGTTTTTTTTATAATAATTGTATGGTTGGGGCTGATGAAAAAACTTCTTTCGTTCTTTCCCCAGAAAGTTCTTGGTTTGATTTGGTGTTGCTTTTTTCCTGTTGTGGTAGGCTTGGCGCTTGTAGTTTAAATTGGTGGTTGACGGAAGGTTAATTCTTGGAAATTGATTATTTGTTTGAAAATGTTTGGAGGAAGAGGACATATAATTTGTCTTAATTTCCCGGTCCGTCTGTATTGCAGTTTCTTAGTAGGAATTCATCCGTTTGGCATTTTGCTAACAGCTTACGAGAGGAGGGTTTGAGAAAAGGCGCAATGCTGTATTTCCTGTGTGTAGTTAGCGCATGGTGCACATTACACATTAATTGTGCGAAATCTGCTAAGGCTGTAATTATTTCGCAGTTTTCGTTATTGGTGTCATTTTGCAGGTTTGTTTTTTTCTTTTCCTAAACACGTCAGGGCATGGCCAGTTTCTTTTTGTAAAGGAATCATAAATTTGTTCTGTCTTAAGGTTTTTGGGTCAAGACAGGAGGTTAATTCTTGTCCTAACAAGGGGGGATTAAGGAGAGAGCAGTTTCCGAAAATGGGATATTTTTCTAGGATACTATTTTTCTGTTCTTTAGAAAGCCCATTTTGTAAGTACGCTGTCCATCTAATTGCAAGTTCAGTGTGCAGTTGCTCGCTTGTTCCGGAAGAATGTTTCGGTGTGACCCCCAAAAATTCGAAGTTGTTTTCTTCTGGCTGCGTGGGGGCCTGCACTTGTTGGTTTATGTCGACTTCAGCTGGAGCCGATGTCGCCTCTGGGGGGTCGATCACCCCCGTGTCGATTTGGTTAAGGGGGATTTCACACCTTACTGTTTCTAAGTTCTTTTCGGACAGTACTGAAAATGTAAAAACCCTTTGTTGATATTAAATAACGCCGTGTCACTTAAAAAAACTATTTTGGAGGAAGCTCGTTTATTTTTATGAACGCACTTCCTCGGAGATTGAAAAATGGTCCTAACATAAGCAAAGTAATAATTTATGGACTTAATTTTTGAGACGTGGCGCCCATTAAGATAAAGTTGTGTATTGACGTAACCTGACCTCTCAACGTTGTTATTGTCGATGATGTGAATGAATTAACCAATCTTTTGTATTTTGCCTAAACTGAAGGACAGAAAATTTAGGGCAAAAGATTGATAGTGTATTGTATAATGACACTAGACATTTTGCCAAATTTTAACGATAATATATCATATGTACAGGGTGTCCCAAATTCGAGCCTCATCATTGGGATCTCGGGAACTAGAAGAGATACGAGATCGGTTAAATCGAGGCAAAGTTGCGCAATTTGATGCTGATCAAAATGCCACCTTACAAGTTTAAAAATTCCGAACACTTCCGAAGATTTTTGGAAAAAAATCCGAATATTTCATATATTTCATTTTTATTTTTTTATGACTTTATTTGAATAGGTATAACAAAATAAATTTTACATTGTTACTTTTTCTTTTCTACAATATGGTGTTATCACATTTTCAAACCGACGTTTCGTCTTTGAGCTGCCATCCTCAACTTTGTTTCTTTAAATACGGCCCTGGATTTTTTATTACGGACTTTAAGAGCTTCTAAGGACCCAGAATCAATGACGTATCGCACTTAATCGAAAAATTCATATTAATGGCATTTTTCATAAGAACTCATGTGTTAGAGAGAGACAGAAACAAATTTTTGGTAAGATCTTACCAGGAAATCATTAAAATGGTTTTTTCGAGAAAGTGGGATACAACAATGAAAATGTGAAATTTATTATTTGTTCCAAATCTAATCCCACACAACTATTTACTTGGGTAAATTGCTAAAAATATAGCCTAGAGCCTATGGTTTGAGGGTTGAAACTTAAATAATTATATTATTTATTAACCACTTCTTATGTTAGTTTTTAAACTTTCTTTATGCAAAGCGTTAATGCGTAAAAAAAGGTTTTTGTTTTTAATCATATTAAAAATCTATTTTCTGTCTCTCTCTAACACATGAGTTCTTATGGAAGATGTCACTAATATGAATTTTTCGAATAAGTGCGATACATCATTGGTTTTGGGACCTTAGAAGCTCTTAAAATCCGTAATAAAAAATCCAGGGCCGTATTTAAAAAAACAGAGTTGATGATGGTAGCTCAAAAACGAAACGTCGGCTTGAAAATCTGGTAACACCATCTTGAAGAACAGAAAAAGTAGCAATGAAAATGTTAAATTTATTTTGTTATATCTATTCAAATAGAGTCATAAAAAAATAAAAATGAAATCGCGAATATTCGTTTTTTTTCCAAAAATCTTCCGAAGTATTCGGAATTTTTAAACTTGTGAGGTGGCATTTTGATCAGCATCAATCTGCGCAACTTTGCCTCCATTTAACCGACCTCGTATCTCTTCTAGTTTTCGAGATCCCAATGATGAGGCTCGAATTGGGGACACCCTGTACAGGATGTCCCATTTTCGATGATATTACGGGGTATCTCACTTACGAGTAAAGATAGGCAATACTGTGCTACTTTTTTGTGAAAAGAACGATGGTATAAACATTTTTTTCATAGCCCGCTTCGTTTCTGAGATACAGGGCGAAATTGAAAATAACGCATTTTGGGACCCCCCTCGTATCTCCGTTATCCTTTAACATATCGCAAAGCTATAAACTTGCTCATACACTTTTTTACGTAGAATCCAGTGGCGTAGTCAGATTTTTGCTGTGAGAGCTGTCAGTTTTTAGCAATAAATCAAACTTGTATTTTTTTAATGGAACACCCTATATATTTTTCTTTCGTTTGATTGGAAATTTTATAAGCTTTACAAAAATATACAATACATGATATGTATTTTTTAATAATAAGCCTGAAATTCATAATTTCCCAAAATGTATCTCTATACGACACTCTTGATGAGTATTATTATTAAGTATTGTCTTTTAAACATCGGTATATGTGTATTAGTAGGCAGAGATTATTAGGAATGGTCATTTCTTATTGGCAAGACCTGTCAGTGGCAAAATTTATATTATCTGTGTAATAGAGTATTTTTTACTATGGCTGAAAATGAAAAGTGTCAATATTTTGAAAAATGTGGCATGTTAGTCTCCTTAATACAAAGCAATGAAAACTTCCGTGAAGCTTATCAGCTATATTTCAATAAGTTTGTTTGAATATTTATTTACCTTTTGACTTTTTTGGGTTTATTTTTTTTAAGTATCATTTTAATTTATAGATATCCCGAAAGAAGACAATCTGGTCATTTAATGTTTTTCGGAATAAAGAGAGCATGGAACGTTTATCCGGCCCTTACCAAATCGTATAAGAAAAATCGCAGTAAGGACGGAGGCAACGTTCTTTCTTCTACCAATTTTTTCTTTATTTCGGAAAACATTAAATGACCAGGTCTTCTTTCGGAATATCTATAAATTAAAATGATAAGTACTTAAAAAAATAAACCAAAATAAGTCAAAAGGTAAATAAATATTCATACAAACTTATAGCTGAGAAGCTTCACGGAAGTTTTCATTGCTCTGTATAAAGGAGACTAACATGTCTCATTTTTCAAAATATTGACAATTTTCATTTTCAGCCATCGTAAAAAATACAATATTACACAGAAAATATAAATTTTGCCACTGACAGATCTTGCCAATAAGAAACGACCATTCCTTTGTTCTAATAATCTCTGCCTACTAATACTTATACCGTTGTTTAAAAAACAATACTTATACTATTCTCATCAAGAGTGTCGTATAGACACATTTGGTGAAATTATGAATTTTATGTTTATTATTTAAAATACATATAATGTATTATATATTTTTATAAAGCTTATGAAATTTCCAATCAAACGAAAGAAAAATATACAGGGTGTTCCATTAAAAAAATACAAGAGTGTCGTATAGAGACACATTTTGTGAAATTATGAATTTTAGGCTTATTATTTAAAACACATATAATGTATTATTTATTTTTATAAAGCTTATAAAGTTTTCAATCAAACTAAAGAAAAATATACAGGGTGTTCCATTAAAAAACACAAGTTTGATTTATAGCTAAAAATTGACAGCTCACAGCAAAAATCTGATCACGCCACTGGATTCTACGTAAAAAACTGTATAAGAGCAATTTTTTAGCTTTGCGATATGTTAAAGGATAATGGAGATACGAGGGGGGTCCTAAAATGCAATAGTTTCAATTTTGCCCTGTATCTCAGAAACGAAGCGGGCTATGAAAATTTTGCTTATACCATCATTCTTTTCACAAAAAAGTAGCACAGTATTGCGAAAACCGAAACTTTCTATCTTTACTCGTAAGTGAGATACCCCGTGATATCATCGAAAATGGGACACACCGTACAGTATAACGACTGACGCTACTTGGCATTTTCAAAGTATACAAATTGACATTGAAATGATAGTGTATAACGACACTTTTTTGCAAAATCTAAAGGCAAGATAATAATATCATGTTAAGAATGTAACGACTCTGAATCACAGAAATTAAGGGCAAAAAGAATTTAAAATAGAGATTGATAGTGTATAACGACACTAGACATTTTGCCAAAATTTAAGGAAAATCCCCACTAAGCAAAAAAACATCACAATTTCGTTACATATTTGTTTTTACGTTACATTGTTACGTTATAGAAAAGATTTTTTACGTCGCCATTTCGAAACATAATCAGATAATGTCAGCCAACATAACAAAATCGCAGTTACGTTAATAAATAAACGTTTCTGTTTCGAAACTACAACGAATTGGTTTCGTTTATGAGATGTTTTCATAACAGACTTTTCAAAATGTTATAATTTTGTTACTTATAAAACGTTCTTGTTTTGAAACTGTAACAAACCGGTTTCGTTTTGAAAATGGGCTAAATTCAGACACAATAACGTTACATTGGTGACGGATTAGCTTCATTCTTTGGAAATGTAATATTTTTGCAAGCCGTTAAACGTAATTATTTCGTACTGTAAATTAGGCATATCACATAGTACCGAGACAGCAAAACTTATATGGATAAATGCGGCTCTAAAATGTCAATTTTGCAACAATATCTATAGAAATTCTGTGGAAATTTCTATAGAAATTCTGCCAGAATTGACATTTTAAAGCCGCCTTGGTCCATTGGTCCATATATTTTTCGCTCTCTTCCTGGAGATATCTACTATCAAATAAAAAAAAATCAATTAAATAGGTAATAAGGTCATTTATTAATAAAAAAAACAAAATATATCATTTTTAAAGAAATGTATAACTATATTATGGGTAGTTTACTTTAAAAAAACTTCGGGCAACCAAGCCTGAAACAAAATATAAATTGCATTAGAATGTAATAATGTTACAATAATTAAAATTGCATAGTAACTTTTTTTTTACTATGCTGTTTACCGACACAAAAAAGAGCAAGGCAGAAAATGACTCATTTTAAAAATAATTTTCTTATTTTTTATTAGTTATGAAGAATACGAATTAAAAAAAATACGGAACTCATACTATTTGACAGGTAAAAAAAGGATTTTGAAAAAAATAATAATTAAGTTTGTGATTTTAATGGACCCTTACACATAAGCCAAATTTTATTCTGGAAACAAAAATATTATAAAATTTAGAAATTTAAAGTAACAGCTTATAGATAAAGCTAATTTGGTTTGATAATGCAACTTTGTATAGTTAAATAATGACTGCCGATTTAAACACATTAGACATTGTTATTACACTTACTAATTGTTTTGAAGTGACATCAACCCAAACTACTAAGGAGCTCTCTAAATTCCAAATTGCTGACAATGGATTCCAAAGGTAATTTTGGCAGTTTGGAAAAGTCAGTTTTGGCAGCTGACTTTTTAATGTTTTGCAAATTAATATTTGAAATTAGAAAATTTAATTTCCGTTCTAGTACTTCTAATTTTCATGATATCGACATTGGATACTTTGATATCAACAATATTAGCTACAATCGTTTGGTCCTCTGCTGAATTATTAACATTGTCCCCCACATATAAATTACTAGCATCGTCATGATTCTCCATAGTTAAATTACTAGTATCTAAAATGTAGTTAAATATACACTTATACAATTAATGCCAACTAAATTATTGCTTAAATTGCTTTCATGACTTGAGTTTATAGAATGCATTTCGTTAGTTCTGTTCTGTTTATTGAAGTAATAGGATTATTATTAATTAGTTTCACAGTATTGAAAAATAATATTGAAATAAAGAGTGTATAACAACACTACTTTTTGTGAAAATTAATGGTAGACAAGACAACCTTATGCTTAGGGTATAACGACTCGCTTGTCTCAATTTATGTAAGTTTGAATATACTCACAGTTGATTTCTTCCTCGTCGGTACTTTCTGCGCTGGAGTTACTGCTAGAGGCACTTGAACTGGAGGAAGATAATTCCGCCTTTAACAATTGCATTTTTTGAAGTAATTTCACATTTCTTCTTTTTGCGATTTTTTCCGCTTTAGGATTGTCGGTAATGTTTCTTTTCGGCATTTTTCAAAAACAGATGGAATCGCTGTGGAAACGCTAAAACGCGGCTTTACGTATATGCCTCGGAGGGTACGAAAAATGAAGTGATCCAGGCAGCGGAACGCCGCGGCGAGATCTCCGGATTTTTGTTTATATTTTGAAGAAGTACCTCGGCAGGGAGGATAAAGCGATACTACGTTGTGTAATTATCGAGGAAGAAAAGCGAAGGAAAATTATAGTAAGTAAATAATTACTATTTTTCAACTTCTTGCGAACATAGCCTTTTTAGAGTTATTGAAAATAATAAATCTAAAAAGAATCCAGTGGCGAAACTGGGAATTTTCATAATATAATTCTTGAACTCGGTGCAAAAACAGCCATTTTAGGTTGTTAAAAATAATAAATCTGAAAAAAATTTAACAACGGAAAAAAGTAACTTCAAATTTTCGATAAATATGTTCGACATGAAGCAAATTCAAAAATAGATGGAATTACATTTGGAGCAACATGCAGACTACATAATTCTAGAGATAATTTAATAAAAAATGGTGGCGATAAAGGTATTACAACACTTTTTTATTCTGATCAATAGATTAAATAAACAAAGAGTGAATAATTACTAAAAACTAGAGGATAACGTTTAAAATTATTGACAAGTTTAATATTCTATACATAGCATATCCATTATTAGCTATAACTTTGGCACATCTTCGAGGCCTGTAGTTGATTAAATTGTCTAGGACACGAAGCGGCATATTTCTCCAAACCTGTAATTTTTCTATCAGAACTTGCTTGACGGGAAATATTCTGTTCCTATTCGTCTTTCTACTTGATATAAATTTTCTATCGGGTTCAGGTTGGGAGATTGCGCAGGCCAGCTTAAAGCTATAATGTTCTTGTGCCTGAACTAATTTTGCACATGACTGGATGTGTGCTTTGGATCATTCTCTTGCTGAAAAATGAACCGTAGGGGCATTTTCAATTCTGCAAAAGGAGTCAATCACATTTTCCATAATATTTTTCTAAATAAACCTGTCCATTAACCAGGACCAACTCCTCTAGATCAAAAGCAAGCCCAGAAAACAAGTCTACCTTTGCCATGCTTCACTGTCGGCGTTACACACTTGGGATTGAAGCGCTGGTTTACAGGTCTGCTAACTCGTCTCATGCCATCTGAATTAAAAATATTTTAACGCGTTTCATGACTGAGTCAGCAGCAGTCCAGTTGATATGCCTTCGTGCAAACGCGAGCCTAGCAGCTTTATTTATAACGGAAATTAATGGTTTTTTTGCTGGTCTCCTACTGTATAACCATGCCTGCACTAATATTTTTGAATAGTTCAGCAATAAATGTTTATACATATTCGGTATTTCAGCTTTGACCCGACTTCCCCGGGTTGTTTTGATGCGCTTTATCAACCCGTCTGTGTCGACTACAGCGTCGAATCTACAACTTTTGGGGCCTTAGGCCCGCTCGAGATTACGAGCTTCTTTATTGGTCCCCCTTGCCTGGGGCTCTAAATATATATGTTTGTATTTTTGAAAAAATCGGGCCCTCTATTCGACAGGCCTCACGTGCCTTACGGGTAATTTGAGGCTGTAGACATTTTTTTAACCTACCTAACTTGGTAATAGTTTCCAAATGATGTTGTATTTCATTAAAATATGATATCATGCGTGAAATTGTACTAGGAATTAGCGAAAACCTTCGAACAATAGCAGCTTGTTTTTTTTCATCTTGAAAAGATCTTAGAACTCCGGACCTTAAGTCCTTGGACATAGCAATTATTCTTGCAAGAAATTTTTCTCTAACACTACCACCGAGGGCAATAAATCGTAAATTCTTATTGGAAAATATTTTAATGACGAACAAAAAGTAAGATAAGATTTTGTATAAAAATACTATAATTTATAGAGCAATAAATAAATATTCACAATGCATTTTTGTGTGATGCTAATAACAAGTACGTTAAACTACCTTTATTAACATTTTACTGAGTATTATTTAGGCCGCAGCATTTCCTTGTCGAAGTTTAACAGTTCTTTCATTCGTTGAACACATAGTTTTGAACCTTCATGAGCATCTTTTGATATCTGAAAGTTAAAATCGTATGATTAGGAGAATAAGAAAATTTAATTTTCGAACACTTCTGCTTCTATTGGTCATAAAAGCTAGAACACTGCTCAAGGTCTATAGTTTGTTCACAAGAATAATAAATAACCAGAATCCAATGTTTCCTTGTTGCTATGCCTGGGCTGCTGTGACCTCGAATGGCTTGTTCCGCCGAAATTCCGCCGAAACTCGCCAGTGTAGGCGCTACGGCTGTAGTAAACGGATCGTCTAAAATACGGTAAAATTCTAGCTGTTGGAAATGCGGGGTTATACTTTGGATGCATTTTCCCTTGTTGAGTGTTTCGTGTTTTAATGGATTTTTGGACGAGTTAACACACTAAAATCGATTAATAGAGAGTAACCAAAAGCCATAAGTTAATAATTTGGCGAAATGTAGTTTTATTTATTAGCATCTTTAAGATCTTAGGAATGATTAAATCGCTGAAAACGTCAGTATAAATAACTAACCGAACGACGACTAACCGAAACTAACCAGATCTATTAAAATTGATTATAACGTACCGGAACCGATTCAAATGACGAAGTAAAATAAGTAGATACTAAGTACCACACTTGGACGACTAATCAAAACTAACATAATCTATTAAAACGTATTATAACGTATGGTAACCGGGTCAAATGACTAAAATAAGTTGAAACTAACCATAAGGTGATTCAACGACTAACCAAAACTAACCAAGTCTATTAAAATTTATTATAATGTATCGGAACGGGTTCAAATGTCGAAAATAAGTTGAGACTAAGTGAAATTAATCGAAAGTTGCGTCAACGACTAACCATAACTAACCAAATCTATTAAAATTTATTATAACGTATCGTAACCGGTTCAAATGACTAAAATAAGTTGATACTAAGTGAAACTACCCGAAAGTTGTTTGAAAGACTAACCAAAGCTAACCAGATCTATTAAAATTTATTATAAGGTATCGTAACCATACTGTGATACTCGTGACTTTTCTATTTGTAAATATGAATACCTTTTTTTTATGTACAGTATATTTTAATTGAATATGTTTTTAGCTAAAATGAATGATTTTTTTTATTAATAGATAATTTTGCATGTTAATGAAATATCTGGCAGCGTTAATATAGCGGAGTATTTTGATATGATAGGATTCAACAGGACATTATTATTTGGAATGGTTTTAAAATTAAAACTAAAGCCCATATGCTGAAAACTTATCAAAACGAATATCTGTGAATTTGAAAAACACTGATGGTTTGGAAAAATTCTTAAATAAACGGTACTAATTTCTCGCTTATTGGAATTAAAAAAAAAAGTTGGAACATAGCTCCGCCACAGAACTGGGAAAAATTGGAAGGTCAATATTTTCACTAGTAAAGTGGCTTTATCTTATTTTCCCTAGGAAAACAAACAAGTGCATATTATTTGCCTTACTAATTGGTAAATAAGTATAGACTTTGAAGAAAATCGTTGGAGCTGTTTCCGAGAAAATCGATTTTGTTCATTTTTCTCAAGAGTAAAGGGACTGCACCGATTTTTCACAGAAAAACGGGGCAGTACGTATTATTTGCCTACTAAATTGTAAACATATGGAAAATATAATGAAAATCGTTAAGGCCGTTTTTTTGAAAACCAATTTTTTTATATTCTTTTTTGTATAAACTATCCTTAATTGTAAGGTTAAAGAAAAAAAATATAAAACGTCTGGAGATATTGTCCCGAAGCTTCTAAATAACTATTTTGGTAAAAATCGGCCTAACGGTTTTGGAGAAAAGTCGTGTGACTGACAGAGACACACACTGGGACACAATTTTGTTTTTTTCAGAATTTAATGGTTTTTGGACTCTAGGATCCCCAAAATTCGTCGAGATTGGCAAAAAAGTCGCGAGTAGCACATTACACGTGATAGAAGTGAATACTTCTTTATCGATGTTATAAGAGAGAGTGTGAGAGAATCATATATTAATCAATTTTAATAGATTTGGTGAGTTTTGGTTCGTCGTTGAAGCAACTTTCGATTAGTTTGGCATAGTCTCAACTTATTTTAGTCATTTTAACCGGTTCCGATACGTTATAATCAATTTTAATAAATTTGGTTAGTTCGGGTTAGTGGTCCAATCAACATTCGGTTAGTTTAACTTAGTCTCAACTCATTTTACTTATTTGAGCCGGTTACGATACGTTATAATCAATTTTAATAGATTTGGTTAGTTCGGGTTAGTCGTCCAATCAACTTTCGGTTAGTTGCACTTAGTCTCAACTAATTTTTCTTATTTGAGCCAGTGACGATCTGTTATAATCGATTTTAATAGATTTGGTTAGTACGGGTTAGTTCAATCAACTTTCGGTTAGTTTCACTTAGTCTCAACTCATTTTACTTATTTGAGCCAGTGACGATCTGTTATAATCAATTTTAATAGATTTGGTTAGTACGGGTTAGTTGTCCAATCAACTTTCAGTTAGTTTCACTTAGTCTCAACTTATTTTACTTATTTGAGCCAGTTGCGATACGTTATAATCAATTTTAATAGATTTGGTTAGTTTGGGTTAGTCGTCCAATCAACTTTCGGTTTGTTTTACTTAGTCTCAACTTATTTTACTTATTTGAGCCGGTTCCGATATATTATAATGAATTTTAATAGATTTGGTTAGTTTGGGTTAGTCGTCTAATCAACTTTTGGTTAGTTTCACTTAGTATCAACCTATTTTACTTATTTAAGCTGGTTTCGATACGTTATAATCAATTTTAATAGACTTGGTTAGTTTGGATTTGTCGTCCAATTAACTTTCGGTTAGTTTCACTTAGTATCAACCTATGTTACTTATTTAAGCTGGTTTCGATACGTTATAATCAATTTTAATAGACTTGGTTAGTTTGGGTTAGTCGTCCAATCAACTTTCGGTTAGTTTCACATATTCTCAACTAAAGTTCAGCACTGTATAAACAATGGTATTATAAAATTAAATCCATCAAAATGCAGTAAGCACGCTCATGGAATTCTGGCTGTGACGTGGACTGAAGGTCACCCAGCGCTTTTAGTCAATATACACGGTGACAGTTGAGAGTTTGGATTCTGGTTATTTATTATTCTTGTGGTTTGTTCACAATGCAATCAAAAAGTGGTTCAGACAAAATCAAGTTTTCATAATATAATAGGATCATTTAATGATTTTGTGTAAACATTTCTCATTTAGTTTGGGTTGGTTGCTCAAAGTTCTTCGCATAATTTTCGATCCTAAACGTTGCAGATCAATCCGGTAAATATTCTCGCCAGTATTGCTAATTCGATTCTCTGAGTTGACGGCAATGTAAAGCTCCTCCCTCCGCCGCGATCACGACATCCATCCGATTACGTCGCACGTCTAACGCACACGTATTTATGAGGTATTTTTTTAAAGGTACTTCCTAGTTTTAGAAAATTCATTTTTTGCGTGTTATTTTACGATCGCAAAATCTTTATGATTATTAAATTAAAAAAAATAATAATAATAAAAGAGTCCATTCCTGAATATAACGCTCCAAGCTTCGGTCATTTACTTATATTCTGTTTGTCTAATGAACAGAAAATTAATCTCAAAATTGCAAACAATTATTTTAATATCAATAGCTATTTATGTAACCATTTGCGAAAGATCTCATCTCGTGTAACGGCTTCGCTTGTCCCGCAAAGGACAGGAGTAACATACAATGGAAAATGGTCTTGCCAAATAAGATTTCTAGCTTCGTTAGCGTCATTAAATTGGCTTTACACTCTACGGTTTGAACCAACGCGATCCTATCCATTAAAAATACAAGTGGTTTACAAGAAATTATTTCGTACAGAAAATTTGTTTAGGAGACCCACCTGACCCACCATTGTACCATTTAGCGGCAAAATAATTAAACACGTCTTAAAAAGACTGTTCAACAATTTAGTTAATGAATGAAATATGAATATGAAAATCTACTGAAACACATCATAGGCAAATTTACGCACTATGAGCTGAATGCAAAATGACGATGCACGGCTATTTATTAACCGTACAAATTGACAGGAAGAAGGACAGGGCGGCGAAACCCAATAGCAACACACGCCGTCGTGCCATGCCATGAAAGTGTGTGCATATATCTTCATTTATAGTGGTTTTTACTCTAATAAGAACCTAAATTATTCAATTTTCGACAAGACTTTATAAAGCTAAAACTTATCTGCACTTGTCCAGCATTTTCCACAAAAATGTCAACGTGTGATAAAAACGATATATTTATTCGCCTAATGCAAAAAAAAGTTTGTGCGTGAAGTCCACGCGCGATAGAAGTGAAACTTATTCCTCACCAACTATACATTAAATTATTAGTATGCCGTCTTCCCTTCCGGGGGTTCCCACTAACACATACATAAATGCTATATAGGCAACGCTACACTTCATTTCCCCCAGCATAGTCTAATATACAAACTGCACACAACCAATCAGAATAGAAACGTTTCTATTTTAGAATGTCTAATATTACACTTCACGCATGGCCCTCCGCTCGCTATGGGGGCGCAACCAACAAAAACTAACCAAAAGAAAGCAATTCATTGCCCCAGATAAATCCACACTAGATACGAAACATAGACCAATAACTCGCCTTTTTGATCTTGTGCGCGAGAGTTATGTACCAAAAGTTATGCACCAAAAATTTTATTCGATATTTTTGCCCGCACCAGCAGAAAAATTTTGGAAACAAATTGCGTATTATTTGTGCATTACTGGTTTTGTAAAGACCTTATTTTTTTTTGTTTTATCGCTATAAAATGATGTAATTTTGTATAAAGTAATTGTTATATGCACATTTCGAAAGCTGCAAAACGCCTGTTTAAGAAATATTTTATGAATAAGTATGATGTCAGTCACTATTATATGTAAGAACATAATTATAGAAAAGAGATTAGTGCAAGAAGGGAATACACAATACACGCAAACATTGTAAGAAATATCTGAATATTAATTAAATATGAAAGTCTGATATTTTATGTAGTTAATTAAGATCTAAACATAAAACGATTTTTCTGACATTTGGACATAATATTATTTACAATTATATAACTATTACAAATAAAAAATAATTTTTATTTTCCTATTGGTTTGTACAGGTTTATCCAACGAGGACTAGACAAGGCGATTTTTTGACTTTCCCTGTACTTTTATAAAAAAAAAACTGAAATAGCCATCTTATGTAATTTTCTCCCGCGAATTCGGATATGTTCAGGAAAAAACAATTGAACATCAAATAAAAGTGCTAAGGGCACCGAATATTAACTAACGATAAGAAGATTCACTCTCCGCGGCGGCACGTCAACGGTATACCTCCTTCCCCGCGCGAAAACTAGCATGATACTGGCATGCGACGTTTGGACCCGGCGCACACTGGTCGAATTTCTAGGAAAGCTGGCCATAATAAGGTTTACCAGAAATAAGACATAAAAGTTATTAAGTATTACGCGTTTAATATATCGTGTTTTAGACAAATAATTGTTGAATTTTTGGCTCATCATCTATATTTATATATAGGGTGTATCAATTATCACTAACGATAAAAAGCATGTATAAAAATCATTTGTATGTTCTTAAACCGTTTCAAAAAATGATTTTGAAAATTAAGGGTTCCTTCGTTGTAAAAAAAGGGTTTGAAATTTTTAATTCGATGATCCAAATTTTGTTTTTGCAATGGTTAATTCAGGAGTCTCACGAGCAAAATGAATGTTAAGAGGACGACAGAAACGCGTTGATGAGGGCCTGCAATTTTGCCATAGTATTTCAGAGTTATCGCTATTTTAAAAAATTAATCTAATAGGAACCAAACTAGTAAAAAATATAGAAGCATCAGTGCAGCTGTTATTCAAAAACACTTGCTTATATTCTGACTCTCCCAAGGTAATATCAAAGCCATATTTACAAATTAAAACTAAATTATAAATTTTATCTGCTGATTCATCCAACGTATTTATTACCTAATTTTATAATAACATCAGTCTTGCATCAACAATAATGATTCTACCGAAATTTCAGCTTCAGTTTCACTTACTACAATATTATGGGATTAGGGGTGGGCGAAAATAATCGATTATTCGATTCACTTTTAAGAAATTACCGATTAATCGACTTATCGAATAATATCTCAGAAAATATCGATTAATCGATTATTCAGTTAGTTGCTAAAATATTAAGCGTTTAATCGATTATTCAATTTCTTGCCCACCCGTACCGACGACTTTAAAACAGATATAGTTTTTAAAATTCCAATTTAATAATGCGTTGCGTTAAGGGTAATTTAAGAGACATAAAACCATTTTGAAAGGACTTACAGTACAACATATGAAGCAAAAAAACAGAGAAACATAAATGCTCAAACAAGACAGCAGCAGGGAAAACTGCGCATGTTACAAATTTAGCCAATAAGGGATCATCATTTCGACGTGCCATATTCTGATAATCTGGCTTCAATTGTTGCACAATTATTATTAGGTATAACACCAACACATAACCTCAACGGAGTGTTAGCACGTTAGCAGTATAGTACAGTATTTTCTGTTCTCTTTTAATTATGTATTTGGTCAAAACTATATGATAAGAAGAATCACTCTCCGCGGCGGCATCGGCATGTCAACGGTGTGTCTCCTTCCCCGCGCGAAAACTATCAGAATATCGGCAGGCCATGATACAAATAAAACAATCATGTTGGCAGGCGACCTTTGACGCGACGGCTATAGACCAGCTCATAATTTTGTCAGAATATTTGTATTCGGAAATATGGTGAAATCATTAACACAAAATCGAAATCTCTTAGTTATTACAAACCTTGAGTATTGTTATCAATAATAACTAATTAAAAACGTTAATAGATTTTTGAAACAGCCAGTTGAAAACCCCACAAATATTGCTTCTTGAAGGCAAGAAAAACTATAATTTGGGGAAATCTTTAAAACTATAGCAGGAAGTGGTTATGATACAAACTGTCAAAACTTTAATGGCGATAACTTCGAAGATACTACATCAATGCATGATGAATTTTCCAAAAAACTCAATAAGGATATATTTATGCCAAGTGGAAATGCAAAAGGGGGAAAGTTTAGTACTCATAGCTATGTAAAATCTATAATCACAAAATCTAAACATACAAATTTAATAATTATCAGCACCCGAATGATAAAGGACAGACCTATTCTTAATAACTTTATTGATAAACAGAATCGAATAATACTAAACGCCATTGGCTATGATGACTTGGCAGAATATATCGATTGCAATAAAGTCCTGAAACCATACCAGATTACTAGCGACGGCAACCTGACATATAAGGGGAAGTGGGAAGTTCTAAATTACATATATCAATATCACATCAAGGCACCAAAATGAAAGCCACATGAAAAAAAAAGGTAAAAATGATAAAAGCCAGGCAGAAATGTCAACTTAGAAGGGATATAGGGTAGGTGTTTCATCTATAGACCTGGAGCCTCGGAGTGGACCTCAGGCATCACGGGCAGGTGATTCGTCTACGGACTTGGAGCCTCCGAATGGATTTAGAACAAAAGATTCGGCTACAGACCTGGAGCCCTTGGCGATCAACCCAACTCAGAACAGTGAGCCAACAATTTTTTTATACCCCCCCCCCCCCCCCCCCCCGCCTCTCCCAATTAGATGTGGAGACTTAACTGGATGTGCAGCGTCAGATTTGATATTAGCTCACTTGAATGTTCAAAATATTGCAAACAAACTCAACGCTCTGGAATTACTTGTTGCTGAACATCATCCCCACGTTTTGTGTCTTTCGGAGACATGGTGTACGCAGGAGGGAATGGCATTTATGAATATCAAGAACTATGTTCTTAAATCATACTATTGCAGAAGTGAACATATACATGGTGGTGTTGCAATATATGCAATTGATACCTTAACATGCAGGGAGATAAATATCACAATGATGGCCAAGGAATTGCAAGTTGAATGCTGTAGCATGGAGGTCACCACATCTGGAACCAAAATAGCTGTTGTTGCTATGTATAGACCACCTTCAGGCGACGAAGAAACTTTTATTTTACAGGCTTCCAATGTGCTTTCTCATGTCATGAATGTCTGTCCAAATATGGTATTATGTGGAGACCTAAACATCGATAGTTTAAATAAAAATAATAAAAAATACAAAATGCTCAACGATCTCTTTGAATCCTTCCAATTAATAGACTATAGCGACGAACCAACCCGAATCTTTACATCCACTGTGGGTACATTAAGTTCATCCATCGATTATGTGACCACTAATATCTATGGTCAAATACAAGGCACCGTCATAGAGCCACACATATCTGATCATCGTCTGCTACTTCTTCAAATGGCCCTTCTACCTCTTGAAGAGCCACCCCCAGCAAAGCCTAACGAGATCAGAATTACCTCCGAAAGAGCCCTGTCAGATCTAAAAAATAGGTTAAAACATACAGCATGGGACCTCAATGAAACATCATGCAATGTTGACAAGATGTTTGGCGAATTCCTAAAAACCTTCCTATACCATTTTAATGAAGCAAGCCCTATTAAAAATATTGCCAGGAAAGAGAATAATTCAGTCTGGGTAACGGAAGAGTTGAGAAAGGAAAAACAAAGTCTGAGAGATCTATATGATCTAGCAAAGGAAACACAGAGCCAGGTACTTATGCAAGAATATAAAAATAGAAAAAAGGTCTATCGAAAAAGTATAGATTATGCAAAGATATCATACAACGGAAGGATTATGCAAAGATATCATACAACGGAAGGAGAATTGAGGAATCTAAAAACAAAGCAAAAACCATATGGAATATCATAAACAGTGAGATTGACGGAAGAGAAGAGACAAAACATACAACATAAAAATAGATGGAAAATTAACCTCAGATAATGAAACGATCGCAAATGAACTTGGTCGGTACTTTGCAACGATAGCGGAACAAAAGATACAGGAGCACTTTGGAAGTAATATGTCTACATCACCCACAGTCCAGTCCCTACTGCCGAACTCTGTATTTTTACAACCAACAACAAGCGACGAGGTCGGTAAAACTATAATGGGTTTCAAAAACAAAAACTCATTTGGTTTTGACGGCATACCCACAAAAGTACTAAAGAAAGTATGCGACGAAGTAAAACAGCCCTTAATGACACTAATAAATACATCCATCAGTACTGGAATTTTTCCCTCTCCATTAAAGTTAGCAACAGTGATTCCTATACACAAGAATGACAATCCCCAAGATATTAAAAACTATAGACCAATTTCCCTACTTAGCATTTTCTCCAAAGTGTTTGAAAAAATTCTATATGACAGATTAATGGACTTTTTAAATCATTTTAACATAGTATAAAACGAGCAGCACGGATTTTGTGCCAATAAATCCACTGAAACAGCATCATTCCACTTCGCCGAATTTGTCCACAAGGAGCTTGACAAGAAGCGAGTGGTGGTGGGACTCTTCTTTGATTTAACAAGAGCCTTTGATACTCTCAATTTTGATTTCCTTAACTGTAAACTTTATAATCTTGGTATTAGAGGAAATGCTCACTCGATAATAATGTCATTCTTAACGCAACGGAGGTTATTAGTAAAAATAGATAACTCGTACTCTGAGATTTATCACACAGACATGGGAGCACCACAGGGATCAGTGCTGGCTCCACTGTTATTTATATTATTTGTCAATGACCTGACATTCCCAGGCCTAACCATCAAGTTGCTGATGATACAAGTGTTGCCCTCTCGACCGAGGATAATGCAGCAATGCACAATGCAATTAAGAACGTCTGCGAATCCATGACTAACTGGTGTTTCTTAAATCGACTCATATTGAATGAGCCGAAAACAGTCAAAGTCCACTTTTATAGAACAGATCCTAGAATTGATGCTACTGAAGACTCTCAGACAAAGGTAAAGTTCTTGGGTACCTACTTGGATTCGAAAATTACCTGGGAGCCTCAGCTGGACCACGTATGCTCAAGATTAAACAAAGCCTATTATGCTCTGCTTAAACTAAAAAACAACAGTACCATTCTCTACACTAATGGTCACTTATTATGCTCTTGTTCATAGCCACCTGAACTACAATACCATACTCTGGGGCCAAGCAGTGGGTGTATCCCGGATTCTTATCCTTCAGAAACGTATCATACGCTTAATCTTCGGCCTTAAACAGCTGGATTCTTGCAGACCAATCTTTAAAAGTCAAAAAATTTTAACAGTACAGAATTTCTAGATCTGAACATTTAATTTATTAATATTGATATATGTATGTACATGTTTATTTTTTTTATCTAGCCTCGGCGAGTTGTCCTGCAATATGTTATTTACTTGTTGTTAGTATGAATAATTGTTGTAATCGTGTTATTTTTTTTGTATTACCTATTTTTTACTTTTCTGTGCTATCGTCTGTTCTGTTTGTATTTTAGTTCATTTACTTTAGATATAGACTTTACCTTTGACCTATCTAATGTCATGTATATATGATTCTTATAGACCAATAAATAGATTGATTGATTGAATACAAACTTTATCAAAATATTTATTTGGTGATAATAATAAAAAACCATAACGTAAGTTTGACAGGGCGCTGCAAACAATTCAAAAGATATCAATTCTGTTTTTCCAAAGCCAACTAGAGTACTAGTGCTATAAATAATTTCGTCATAAATTTGATTAAATATACCGCAAACGAAAATATCGTTTATGGCCAGCTTTTATTTAAATTCAACCTGTGTGCGGCGGAGTTCGCCGATCGTTACCAGGCAACGAAGAAAATAACCGACCATTCCTTTGTAGCGCTCACTGAACACGCACGTCCCGTTGAGTGGGCTTCTTATCGTTAGTTAATATTCGGTGCTAAGGGTCACTTTGATATTTTTTTAAATGGGATGCCATATTTTTAATGCGCTTATCTGATTTCTCATATAAATTTTGGTCTAAAATGATGGATTTTTAATTCAAAAACGCCTTTTTTCTTCAGTTTTAAATTCGGAAAATGTTCGTCTACCGTACGATTAATACCTGATAGATGGTACCCGTTTCACCTGTTCAACCTTTAACCTGCTTTAAAGCGGCCGTCAGTCAGACCAAATAATCAACTTTCAAATTTCTATACTATATTTTTCACGAATTAGTTACAAATAATGAAATATTCTTTAGAAGAACGACTAAGCGTAATAAAATTATATTACAAAAGTGGAGAGAATGCTCGACAAACACAAAGAACATTTTTTGAGAGTTTCCAGAGACACATTTCAGTAGATACAATTCTCAGAATTAAGATCCTATTTGAAGAAAGCAAGACATTGAAAGATAAGCCAAGAAAGATGAAAAGACAGAAGGAATCGAGCCGTTGTTCAATATTTTACTATAAATCCGAAGAGTTCTATTCCGCAAGCGGTACGAGAAGTAAGGTATGGTCCTCCAGGACTCCGGAGATTAAGCTATGGAACAGTTCAGAGAACTTTAAAAAAAATGTGGTCTAAAACAATATTGCATCCTTCCCGTTCAATACTTAACACAACATTAAAAGGAACTTCGATTTCGATTTGTTGCTTCAATGGTGATGAGAGAGCAAGAAGAAGATTATAATTTACATACTAAAATTATATGGAGTAACGAATCGTTATTTACAACATCGGGGGTATACAATCGGAAAAATACAAGATACTGGGCAGCAGTTAACCCTCGTAGATATGAAATGATAAAGTTTCAAGGAAGGAGCTCACTTAATGTTTGGTGTGGGATGTTAGAAAATCGAATCATTGGACCACTATTTTATCGTGGCTCTTTAACAGGCCAAAGATACCTCCAGTTTCTTCAAAACGATATCGAGGATTTCTTGGAAAGATTGCCATTGCAAGTCTACAACAATATCATTTGGCAGCAGGATGGTGCTCCGCCTCATGGAGTTCGAGAGGTGGTAACATACTTAAATGAGTATTACAATCAGTGGATTGGTCGTAACGGAACAATTCATTGGCCACCAAATAGCCCCGATATCACGCCAATGAATACATTTTTATGGGGTCATTTAAAAAATGTAGTTTATCAACGACCGAACAAAAGTCTCGAGGATATTCAGCAAAAAATTATAAATGAAATTAATAGACTTAACCAGGACCAAAATATTGTAAGAGATTCCTTGGAGAGACTGAAAAGGGGGCATCGGTCGTGTTTTGAAAATAATGGAGGACACATCGAACAATTATATTATTGAGCTTAAAGTTATGAGGTTAGTTTATAGTTTTTTCTAATATGTCATACTGTTTTTATACGTAAACAATAATAGATTTGCAAAAAACTACCATTATTTGTAACTAATACGTGAAAAATATAGTATGGAAATTTGAAAGTTGATTATTTGGTCTGACTGACGGCCGCTTTAAAGCAGGTTAAAGGTTGAACAGGTGAAACGGGTATTCACCTATCAGGTATTAATCGTACGGTAGACGAACATTTTCCAAATTTAAAACTGAAGAAAAAAAGCATTTTTGAATTAAAAATCCATCATTTTAGATCAAAATTTATATGAGAAATCGGATAAGCACATTAAAAATATGGCATCCCATTTAAAAATATATCAAAGTGACCCCTAGCATTTTATTTGATGTTCAATTGCTTTTGCTGAACATATCCGAATTCGCGGGAGAAAATTACATAAGATAGCTATTGCAGTTTTTTTTTATAAAAGTACAGGGAAAGTCAAAAAAACGCCTTGTCTAGTCCTCGTTGGATAACCCTGTACATACAGCTTTTTTTGAATGCTATTGCGTGGAACTGTTAAACTTACTACACTCTGTAAAAAATTATAAATGTTAACAAATAAAAAATGACAGGATCTCGAGGTAATGTAAATAACGATTTTTCCCCACCTCTAGTAGAACAATGTAAATAAAAGCACTTATAACCAGGCATTTTCGAACCCACAAAATTACAAAAGTGTTAAAAAAATTATATGTTTGAACGTTTAAATAATAATATAAGCTCTCGCACTATAGATATAGCCGCCCAAGCATCACAAATATTAACTGAAGTCTCGAACTATATCCTCGGATGGCTAGCCATCCGTAGGGGGGCGGAGATTAACATAAACACGTTTGCACGCGTTAGATAGGCAGTTACGCATCTGGTGTGGCTTATCGGAAGTAATTGCACAAGTGCATCAAAATTACCGATAATTTTGCATGACAGCGTGGGATTATTTCCCGAATAAGGACAGGTTTTAAAAAATACATTTTTATTCTTTTTTTAATACAAAAACCTACATGTAACTGTAAACAAAATAAAGAGACGCATGCTTTTTTTAATCCGAAACGAGACATTTAAAAATATATTTTGACTTTGACATAATTTATAAGTTGTCCCTGTCATCGTAAGTTTACAATGGAATTACCATAGATACGTACGATGCAATTATCGCCGGGCTCTTTCGGTTTCTGCAGTGCAATTATCGCTATAATTTTCCGAGAATTGCACTCCTTTAATGGAATTTTTTATACATGAGGGAAATATTTTGAGTCATTGCACCGTAAATACATGGGTAAACTAGCATTTCAAATTTGGCCACGCCTTTAGCAACTATGATTGGTTCTGTGCGTTCGTAAATTAGGGTATACTCATTTCCCCTTTTGCCGGCCGTCTCCCAATCAGGCGTGTGTATTCCCCCTCCTGTCACCGCACTCTTCGAACTCCCCTAAAGGTATAGTTCCGCTGGTGCGCCGGACGCATGCAAAACAAAAAAATAACAGGAATGCTGTACACTCAATGTATAATCGTAGTAGTGACGAAGGCACCTATCTTTGACACTAATGTTTTTGTAATCTACATGAGATGCGTTATATGGTGATTTATAGCGAGATACTATTTCAATTAGCATAATTTCTTGATCCATAGTAAATTTATGACCGCTCATTTTGACAATAAAAATTGGAAATAGATATAAAGAACAGGTGAAGGTTTGGTTCCTTGTGCGTCGGACGCGTGCATTCGCTGCATGCATTCGACGTTGCGGTTTAATGGTTCATCTAGTACAGCAGCTTTAACGAACAGTGCGTTTTTAACTGCCATGGAGTAATTTTCGCGCTTCAGAATTTGGAGGCAGGAAAACACGAACTAAAGTACATACAATACAAAAAAAAAGAAAAGGAACATTGTACACCCAACTGTTACACATAAGTAACGAAGGCACCTATCTTTTACACTATTTTTTGTTTGCAATCTGCATGAGATGCGTCATATAGCGATTTATAGCGAGATACTATTTCAATTAGCATCATTTCTTGATCCCTTGTAAATTTAACAGCGCTCATTTTGACGATAAAAATTGGAAATAAATATAAAGAACGGGTGAATAATGTACCACGTCGCTGCATTGACTTCTACACCAAGCAGTCGAATAATTCGCCGCTGCAGCCGCTCTTGCTACGCAGCAATCCACCGCACAAGGTAAACCACTTGTTCGTAATTCCGAATAAGCAGTCTCTCCGTCGAACGCAGCAGCCGCTGCCGATGCATTGACTGGTACACCACGCAGTCGAATAATTCGACGGTGCAGCCGCTGTTGCGACGCAGCATTTCGCCGCTTAAGATAAACCACTTGTTCGTAATTCTGAATAAGCAGTCTCTCTGTCGAACGCAGCGGCCGCTGTATGCAGCCACTGCATGCGTCCGGCGCACCAGCGGAACCATACCTTTATGTGATCGGAATTTTCGTAACGCTCGAAAATTGTCAGCCCCTCAGCAAAGAAGTTTCACCTCAAAAAATAAAGATTTTCCCGCGGTCAGAAAAAGGTACATCTGGGTATTTAAATGGCAGATAACGTTGAGACGATACTTTAAGAAATTCGTCATTTTAAATGTAAATATATTTAAATATCTATCAAAATATTGTCAGCGTTTTAAAGAAATGTAAAAGCTATAGAAGAAAAAAATGATTTGCTGGATTTTTAAACCCTCAAGCCAAGCAAAATGTAACAATAAAATCAGGTTATTGATTTGCTTCGGATGCATGGAACTTCGACTATAATTATATTCATAACGTATGTACAGGCCCGTTTATGAGGGATAAAGATAGAAAAAAAAGCTTCCTATAAAAGTTTCTTGGTTTTTGTTTAACAGCATATACAGGGTGTTTCAGAATTGAATGCTAATCCTTAAGGGTGATAATCTTTGAGTGATTTTAAGAAGAAAATGTCATATGAACATAGGTCCACAATCGCCTTATTTTTAAAATACAGGGTGTTGAAAATGAAAAAAAAAATCTGTTTTATCCCAATATTTCTCAAACCCCTGTAGATATTTCTTTATATTTTGCTAGGTATTAAGTACGTATAAAAATACACTTTTTTAAGCAAAAATTTTTTTCAACTCCAATCAGTGGTCTAACATGCCCTCTTATATTTTTAAACGAAAAAATGAAACGCCACTGCTTTTTTTCAAAATAAAACTTATTTTCGCAAGCTGTTATTATTTCTTAATAAGAATGTCCTCTTGACTTTTTTCTGTCCGACGAACAGTGTTCGATTAAAAAAATAAAATCCATTTATCTGCACGGTTCTAATTCTTAAGTTTTCAATATTGTAATAAGTAATCAAGGAAAAATATTCTTCTTTAATTTACATTATTCAAAATATAGGGATTAGGACCGTGCAGATAAATGGATTTTATTTTTTTAATCGAAAACTGTTCGTCGGACAGAAAAAAGTCAAGAGGACATTCTTATTAAGAAATAATAACAGCTTGCGAAAATAAGTTTTATTTTGGAAAAAAGCAGTGGCGTTTCATTTTTTCGTTTAAAAATATAAGAGGACATGTTAGTGGGGGCGCCACTGATTGGAGTTGAAAAAAAGTTTTTGCTTAAAAAAATTTATTTTTATACGTAGTTAATACCTAGCAAAATGTAAAGAAATATCTACAGCGGTTTGAGAAATATTGGGATAAAACCGACTTTTTTAAATTTTCAACACTCTGTATCTCAAAAATACGGCGATTGCGGACCTATGTTCATATGACATTTTCTTCTTAAAATCACCCAAAGATTATCACCCTTAAGGATTAGCATTCAATTCTGAAACACCCTGCATATTGATATGAATTTGGAAAGGGCCTTTAAAGGCGAGTCCAACGATATTTAACAGTATGGGTCTATGACGCAATGTTTAGGATATATTGAAGTTTATCTTGAGTATAATACTTACTTTTAAAGTGACATATCTAAGGCATTCAAGAATATTTTTAATTTCTGCTGGCGCCAAAAAAGGACATTTTAGCAAGGTGGGTTTGTGGCTCACCGTTTCGGACTTATTGCCGATCTTCAGTAAATGTCGTGAATCGTTAATTCTCTCGAGTTTTTCAAATGTAACCTCATGTATATTGTGGCATATTTCGATAGAACATAAAAAGACAAGTAGTAGTGCCTGAATTATGGGCGATCATCTTCGGTACGTAACCTATTTTTCAAACAAATACTTACCAAACCATTTTTTAAAGAATCCTTGTACATACAATGGAAGTTGTTACTATAAGAAAACAAATGATGAGCAAAATCTGATGTAAATAATATTTATTTACAATTTATCAAACATTCCACCTGTAGAGACGTCAAAATGGTAATTTATTAACAAAAACAATGAAATCGTACTTATTAATTAGAATTATTTAAAAAGATATTCTATATGACCTCCATTTTGGGTAAGACATGTGAATAAAGTTTCTAAATGAAGTAATGCATTTCAAACAAGTTCGGTGTCATTTAAGTATTGTATTCCTTCACGTATTCCCTTTTGTAATTCCTGGCCTGTCCATGGTATAGTTTTATAAACTATATCCTTAAGTATGCCTAAAAAAAATCCAGTGAGGTAAGGTCTGGACTTCTGGGCGGCAAAGCGCAACCGCCATTTTACCCAATCCACTGCCTATACCTTGCACTTAAATAGTTCCTTTTTTAGTCAGTATTACGGTAAGTAGCACCACCCTGCTGCCAGGTCAAAGTTTCCAGGTGTCTTGATGGTATTTGGTTTCAATGAGAGGTTCGATATCTCGCAGCAACTGAAGGTAACGCTGCGAATGTAAATAAATTACCTTTAAAAACTGGACCTATATATGTCGATTTCCAGATTACACACCACACCTTGACAGAAGTTCTTCACTTACTTTTTGTTTTCCCTACTCCAATAACTAGTATTTTGCCTGTTAAAAATTTTAGTTCGACGTGGTAAATACCTATTCATCGGTCCATTTGGACATTTTCTTGGAAATGTCTACCCATAAATGTATCACGAAAATCTATTATAATTCCGTTGTTTCAGTTTCTGAATAGGCAAGTATGTACGGTTTCCACCCGTTGATTTTGAGACAAGATTGCAGAGTTGTTCATTTAACAGCCATATCTAAAGAAGCCTGACAAGCTGATGTTTCAGAATTGTCTTCAACACATAAAAGAATATCCAATTTCTTGGTTTAATATCTAACGACGTCTTTCTATTTTGAAAGTTTCCATTTCTTCTAAATGTGGTGTAAATTTTATAGTTTTCTTTGTAGGAGGTCACCTCATTGGAAATTTACTCATGTAATGTCGAATAGCAACTGTTTTACTTTTATTATGCAATAAGTAAGATACCAAAGTTAAATTTTTTTCTTGTTTAGAGAATTATACCCAGTAAATTTTAAAGTAATAAATAACAATTTCTAAATTACAGTAAGTACAATATAAAAACATCAAAATGTCATAGAATATATTCTATTATTTGACAGCATTAAATAACAATTATTGTTTTCGAGATTTACTATTAGATTTCCATATTCGTTGAGAGATTCAGCAAGCGTTTTCAAATATCCATTAGTCTCACATCCAAAAGAAAATTGATTTGCTAGGGATCAATACAAGGTTAGCCTAATATTAAAATAAAGCTGTCAAAGACAGAAGTCGAGAAATAACGAAAAATGGCAAATATATGTAAGTAAGTAAGTAAAACGTTTATTTAGTCCTTGGCTATACTACAATACAATAATAAAAGTACAATTGCAATAATAACACTACATGTATACATTTATGATTAAAATCCAAATATTGTTATTGCATTCTCATTTTTGGACATCTACGATCAACTCCCCAACAGTACAGTCTTTAAGCGCCTTCCAAAAGGTAAGAGTCAACCTTCTCACATCTGCAGGAAGTTTGTTATATTCGATAACGCCTTAAAAAAATGAATTCTGTGTCGCAGATTTGTATGCTTGTTTGGTAACAAAGTTACCTCTACCCCGCGTGTGATAATCGTGAACTGCGTCAAACTTAATTATTATAATATTCTTCAAATACTCACGTACTTTAAAGACATTTTGTGAATAAAAACCAGAACATTATACAGTACAAACTTTTCAATACCGAGCCGATTCAGTAATTCTAACATATCTTCAATTCTTGTATTTATGTATATACTACACTTAAACACCACTCTCATTATCATGTTTTGCAATTTTTGAAGTATTTTAGTGTCGGTTTGATTATATAAAATAACGCTACAATAGGTAATGTGAGGGAGTATAATTGTGTTATAAACTAACCTTCTAGCATTTACAGACAAAAACCAGCTTATTCTATTTAGAACTCCATTTTTTTGCTATTTTTCTACAAATATTTCATTTCTGATACTACCTCCAAAGGAAGATTTATTCTTTTTAAAATAACTGACAGTATTCAAACCGCCGACTATCATGCTCTTTGTTTTTGACACATTTAATTTAAATTTATTTTTGTTCCAGCCCATTTACCACATTATCAAGGTCAAAGTCAATTCTATAACACAAACCTGCACCTGCAAGAATTAGTCAATATAACAAAAAATATCAATATCAAAATCCATATAAATTTAGATAGTCGAGAAGTTCATTTAAATAGATGAAATATTAATTATAAAAAAAATTATATGCCTCACTATTATAAGCACACAACTGAAGTGAGAGAGTGAGAGATATTAGGAATTGAGTTTTTTTTAAAGCTTTTTCTTCTCAACTATTGTCACCGGTTTCGGCACTTTTTTATTTTTTTTTTTCACTTTTCTTCAACTTTTTTCGCCGAAAATCACGCTTCTCTAACTTTTTTTTTGTTTATTAATGTTTTTTCTTTATTTCGGTTTCGTCCAGGATCCTCATTTTACCCCGGCTATATGCCCTGAAAATTTCAACCCTCTAGCTATACTGGCATATGCGTTTCACTTTGATAAGCGTTTCACTCTGATGCGCGTTTCATTTTTTCTGACTCCTCGCTAAAGAAGTTCAAAGATCTGACATTTTGCGTTTTATATACAGATTTGGTAAGTATTTGTTTGGAAAATGGGTTACATACTGAAGACGACTGCCCATAATTCAGAAACTACTACTTGCAAACCTATCATGTTATATATCATTTAAAAAATCAAGAAAATTACCGAAGAAGACCGGTAATAAGTCCGAAACGGTGAGCCACAGACTTACCTTGTTATATATCGTTGAACTCTATTTTTAATGATTTATTTCAAGCTGACATATACAGAGGGTTACATTTTTAAAAATCAAGAAAATTAACGTTTCTTGAAATATCACAACACAACATTATTCTTCAAACAGAAAAATTTGCTGTGGTAGTTTTGTCTTTATAATGTTGGTCAAACCAATGTTTTTTTTCATTCCTAGAATATCAATTTTTTCATTCCTAGAATATCAATTTTTTCTTCTGCGGATTTTAAAATATGTCAATACTGCATTTTCATTTAAAAGAACCGGTATGGCAAAACATAACATTATGAAATTTAGTATACGGAGGGTTTTAATAGTGCCGGATCTAAAAATAATATTTTTAACGCTGCCACTTATTTTAACTTTTTGTAGAGGGGTGTAAAAGTGGAAAATGCACCTTTTAAAAGTATTTTCGACCACGCAGCTTCCAGATCTTCTTTATTTTCATAGCAAATGCGGTACTTTAAACCGAATTTTTGGATTCCAAGTAAACGTCTAGATGCAGCATACCCTAACAAGAGTCTAGGGCTCGTACTAAATTTTCGATGCGAAACCGTGCATGCGCAATAGCGAAACAAGAATGATAGGTATTATTATGGCTTTGCATGTCCCTCCGCTCGCTACGGGGGCGTAATCAACAAGAACTAACCAAAATTAAATTAGTTAATTAAAGTTGGATAGGTATAGAAAGGAAACGGTCGAAGATGAAAAAAAAACTGCACTTTTCTATCTTAATTTTGAACTCTTGAACAACATCATTTGCGTTAAAACTCACAGTAATTGTTACCATAGGTTGAATATACAAAATTTGTATATTGCAATTGCAATACTGACAGATTTTAAAATCCGCAGAAGAAAAATTTGATATTCTAGGATTGAAAACACTTTGGTTTGACCAACATTATAACCGCAAAATTACCATAGCAAATGTTTCTGTTTGAAGAATAGTGGTGTGCAATGTCAATTTAATATCCACTTGAGAACTACATTTATCTAAGAAAGTTTCAAAATTCTGCATCATTATTTACTTTCTCTACTAAGAACTTACCAAAGAGAAATTCAGAAAACCATGTGGTAAACCTTCCAGGATGTCTAGACTCACATCATTACCAGCCGCCTTAAGCCTTTTGGCAAACATGACGCAGTCATCTAAACATGGATCTAGCTGGACTGTCTAATAAATAGATGAAAATTGTGTTAGAACTCTTTTGTAGGTTTTCACGGATGGTAGAAAATGTATAATTAATATTCTGAGTGTCAATCCGTCCGTCAATATATATACAGGGTGTCCCAACTCGATTTATATACAAAATATCTTCCGTACATGATGCCAACAAACTAAGATAAACAATATTTGCTAGGAAACACTAATTTTATTGACAGTTATGGTAAATATACAAAATGGCCCAAAAACAACGTTTTCATTATCAAACAGGTTTTTTTTAAATGGAACACCCTGTATATTTTGCCAAATTTTTAGTATCTATTTAATTCTACATCAAAAATTCACTATACGTCAATTATTGCTAATTTTTGAGATAAGTAAATAAGTAAATAAAAGAACTAAAATAGCTTACCATACCTTACCTACCTATTTTAGTAGTTATTACTATGGAGGGTAATTAATGAATTAAACTAGCCCAAACGACTATGAAAGACGATTAGAATTTGTAGCATTTTTAAGAACTCAAGTCATATGATGATCCAAGTTTTTTAGAAAACATTATGTGGAGCGATGAATCACGATTTCATAGATTGTAAATCGTCCCAATAGTCATTATTGGTAGACCGAAAACCCCCATTGGGTCCGAGAAACTCACTGTCAGAATATTTAGGGAATAAATGTGTGGTGTGGACTTTTTAATGGTCGATTAATTGGACCATACTTTTATGAGGGCACCTTGAATGGCGAAAGGTATTTAAGGTTTTTAAACAAAATCCCATCGTCCTCCCCCAGGCTGGAGAACACCAAAGTACAAAGTCTGGAGCTGATCAATGACAGTTTGTGACA
>MU189265.1:0-22531 GCA_016904865.1 Pissodes strobi | reverse complement strand
AACACCAAAGTACAAAGTCTGGAGCTGATCAATGACAGTTTGTGACAGGAGGGGCTGCATTGTGTTGGCTGGCAGGAACGTCAAACTGGTGAGAGGAGTTTGATTACGGGGAGTGACGCCCCCGCCATTCCGAGTTGCCATGGGATATGGCCCATCAAATCCCATCGTCCTCCCCCAGGCTGGAGAACACCAAAGTACAAAGTCTGGAGCCGATCAATGACAGTTTGTGACAAGAGGGGCTGCATTGTATTGGCTGGCAGGAACGTCAAACTGGTGAGAGCAGTTTGATTACGGGGAGTGACGCCCCCACCATTCCGAGTTGCCACGGGATGTGGCCCATCAAATCCCATCGTCCTCCTCCAGGCTAGAGAACACCAAAGTACAAAGTCTGGAGCTGATCACTGGGGAGTGATCCAACAAACCCCATTTTTACCCCTGTCAGGCTAGGGACCGCCAAAGGAATGAGTCTGAGGCCGATGCTTCGAGTGGAAGCGGCCCTAGGTGGTAGATGCATAAGCCTACTCGCATCGTCCGGTGAAAAACCACCCCACCAGAATTGGGGAGCGCTAAGTGGTTTTCCCAAATCACGTTCCGCTTCCGCGCTGGTGATCCCGGGTTTCACAGTAGGAATATATGGACATGATGGTGCTTCCAGGATCAAAATATTCCGGAGGTAAACTCCCCGGCCATTCGGATCTCCGGGCGCTGGGTGGCCCTGGGAGCCCTTCATTCCGCATTTCACAGACAGCAAAGATACCGAACCAATTTAGAATTGATTTCTGCAACATAAGAGGCCTAAATACAAACATAAATTCGGTACACCAACATCTACAAGCAAATAGACCACACATATTAGCCCTTACAGAAACACAAGTATGTTCTACAACAACAACAGTGAACTACCTCTATCCTGGTTACGACTTACATACCCGATTTAGATATAAGTTCGGAATATGCCTTTTTGTCCGAAGCGACCTTTCATGTCACCGCGAGGAAACACTCGAACCGAACAACCTTGACGTCATGTGGCTCAAGTTCACCACCAAGGGATTAACCAAGTTTATATGTTGTCTCTATCGCCCTCCGAGCGATAGAGCCTACCAATGCTTTTTCTCAACACTAGCTACCACCTTTGACAAAATACAGGTCGATCACCCCAGTTCAGAAATAATCGTTATGGGAGACTTCAATGCCCACAACACCAACTGGCTCAAACATCACAACAAGACCGACAAGGAAGGTAGAGAGGCTGAAGCATTTGCCATCAGCTGCGGGCTTACTCAACTTGTAGACGAACCAACTCGAATCTCAGAGAGGGGCGAATTCGCCGCCCTCCTGGATCTTTTTCTGACCACCAATCCTGACCAGTACAACGTTACAGTTGGTCCGCCATTAGGTACCTCCGACCACAAACTTATTACAACGGTTTGTGAATTGCCACTCATACAGAAGGATCCACCATTGCCTCGCAAAATATGGCATTACAATTCTGCAAACTGGGACGATCTGAGGCAGTTTTACCTAGATTTTCCTTGGTTCGACGTCTGCTTTGCCACTGACGACCCGTCAGACCGCTGCGAAGAGATCATGCAAGTAATCTCCTCAGGAATGGAAGCATACATCTCAAATTCCATCAAGTTACCATCAAAAGGAAAGCCCTGGTTCGACAAAAGATGCGAAAGAGCTGTAGGAAGGAAACAGCAAGCCTATAAGTACTGGCAGCAAAATCAGACCACTGAAAATCGCAATTATTTTATCGAAGCGAGAAACGAGTGCAAGCATGTGATCGACGAAACTAAGGACAAACACAATCAAAGGATCAGGAATAAACTTTTGCAATGCCCCAGTGGCTCCAGGAATTTCTGGTCGGTAGCAAAGGCAGTAAGTAACAACTTTACAAAAACGTCTCTCCCACCTTTGACGGACGAACGTGGCATCACGGCGACTACAGCCAAAGAAAAAGCAAACATGCTCGCCAAAATGTTTTCATCGCACTCTACCTTAGACGTGCCCCAAAGCAAGACTCTCCCCACTATACCAAACATCAACACCACCATGGCAGAAGTCAAGTCTTCTCATCGTGATATTCGCAAAATCCTTAAAGAACTAGATACGCAAAAGGCATCAGGACCGGACGGAATACCTGCCATCGTGCTAAAGAACTGCGCCAACGAACTAACACCTGTTTTTTCCAGGCTTTTTTCTCTTTCTTACAGAAAAGGGATTTACCCATCCTCTTGGAAAGTCGCTCGAGTGCAACCTGTTCCAAAAAAAGGCAAGAAAACCACGCCCTCAAACTATCGTCCGATTGCCTTGCTTCCAATAATCTCCAAAGTCATGGAACGTGTAGTCAACCAGCAACTACTCAAGTACCTCGAGAGCAACAGAATAATCAGCGATAATCAATACGGCTTTCGCAAAGAGAGATCGACAGGAGATATATTGGCCTATGTCACTCATATATGGAGTAGGGCAATTGAAAACTACGGAGAGTCTCGAGCGATTGCGTTGGATATTTCAAAGGCATTCGACAGAGTTTGGCATGACGGACTGCTCAACAAACTGCCGTCCTCGGGACTGCCCGCCTCTCTCTGCAGCTGGCTGGCCAGTTTCCTTAAGAACCGATCCCTACACGTTGCAGTCGATGGACACATCTCGGACACATTCACCATCAACGCGGGCGTACCTCAGGGCGCAATACTTTCACCAACTCTGTTCCTAATCTATATTAATGACCTGCTGATCGAAACGAATAATCCTGTTTACAGTTTTGCAGATGACAGTACCCTTGTCTCCCACTTTAGATCAGAAAAACCCTTACCAGCGACTGAGACTCATCACCGCAGACAGGAGCAGATTACAGCAATTAATCAAGACCTGGAGAAAGTTCAAACTTGGGGCGATCGAAATTTGGTCCAGTTCAATGCAGCAAAGACCCAAGCAGCCACGTTTATCAAGAGGGCCAATACAGCGGGCCCTGACATCATTATGGCAGGGTCGACCATTCCTACATCCTCGTCAATCGGACTGCTGGGTATCTCGGTCAACAGCAATATGTCCTGGCACGACCACGTTGCTAACATCGCAAAATCAGCCTCCCAGAAGCTTGGTGCGCTATTTCGCAACAAAAAACTCTATACACCGCAGCAGTTGCTCTTGCTCTACAAAGCGCAAATAAGACCGTGCTTAGAATATTGCTCACATATCTGGGGTGCCGCACCAAAGCACACCCTAAAGCTGCTGGATTCCATTCAGAAGAGAGCTGTGCGTCTCGTCGGCGACCCGGAGTTGACCCGGAATCTAGATAGTCTGGAACACCGCAGACATGTAGCCGAGATATCTCTGTTTTACAGATACTTTCACGGCAGATGTTCTCAGGATTTGGTGCGCCTCATCCCGCCCCTGGCAGCTCCTGTCAGAGAGTCACGACAGACGGCAAGAGCGCACCAGTTCGTCGTACAACTGGAGACACCTAGAACATCGCTTTACAGGAACTCCTTTGTCTGGCGCACTGCATCACTGTGGAACTCACTCCCAGGACATCTGTTTCCCACTAATTACAACTTACAAATGTTCAAGAGCCGTGTCAATCAACATCTTCGCACACACACCGCTCGTCGAGCGCCATAGGGTCTCCCTTTAGTGTGTGTGCCACTGCCATAAAAAAAAAAAAAAAAAAAAAAAATGAGTAACTAGTACCTATAATATTGAGAAACTAAGTACTTAATTATAACTCTAATATCGGTATGTGCCTATATAATATTTTTGATTGTGGTTATAAGTTTATTTGTTTTGACCAAGTACTGCATCAATAAAGTTATCTTGGTTTGGCAAAACATGTAGGTTGTAAAATTTATTGAAGACGTTCGAAGAAGTGGACCACCCTGTCGTGCTTCTGATTGTGTCAATGTTCACCCCTAAACGGCTGGCAGCCGAGGTTGATGCGTGTCTCGTGCTGTGGCCGGTAAACGTATTTGTGTCAATGCCACTAAGGTTAACTAACCCAAACTAACCACCTGCTTATGGATTGAGATGTTGCTTTCCGGTGGGGTTTTTTATGTGTTAATATAAGATATTTTTCTTGTGGATTTCGTAATGGGATTGTTTTTTCGACGGATGCAACGCAAAGTTCCGAGTGTGCTTTAAAGAAAGTAAATTTAAAGAACGGTTGTAATTTGTTTTTCCCTGAAGTTTTTATTTTATCGGATATTTTAATCTAAATTAATTTTTAAAATTGTTTGGGATCTATGTCCAGTGGCTAACGCCAGTAGCATTACCAGTTTAAGGGTTAACATTTCCCTGTTTAGGGATACGAGTGGGCGTAAGGTTTTCAGATAATTTAAAACAATCTGAGGGTCCCAAGTATTATTGTATTTAGGTTTAGGGGGTCGCTGGTTGTAAACGCCTTTTAGGAATCTATTTATTAGTTTTTCATCGTTTGCAGATGAGGGGTTTATTAAGTTGATTACAGATGAATAATAAAAATGATTATTTATTAGTTGCTCTTGAAGAAATGACATAAGGATAGGCAATTTAAATTCAAAGATATTAAAATTGTTAGATTTGCAGTACTCCCACCATCTGCGATAACAAGTCATATTGTTTTGGTGTGCCTTCTGATATTGACGACAGTATTGTGACGATCGCTCTCTGGAACTCCTCTCTTCAACATTGACATCCTGAAAATTTCCCTGCCACCAATGTAAGGGTCTGCTGAAGGGGGTGTGGTGTCCTGAAAGGTGAAAGTAAGAGGTCGGGTTCTGGGTTTAAATAAACTGGAGTTTCAATCAGTAATTTGGTAAAGAGGGGGAACCAGTTTTGAGAAGGCCAGTTAGGCATTACAAGGATGCCTGTTGCTTGGTCTTTAGTAATTTTATTTAATGTTCTTGAAATTAGGGAAAATGGTGAGAAAGCATAGAAAAAATAGCTCCAGTGAAATGTGAAGGCGTCAATGTATGTAGAGTCTGGGTCGGGACCCCAAGAAGCATAAATCGGGCATTTTGTGTTTAGTTTTGAGGCCAAGAGGTCAATTTCCGGTGACCCATTTTTTAGCATATTAAATTATATTTAGCTTGTTTCATTTGATATTCTGTATCTAGGGGCTTGGATCGAGATGCTAAGTCCGCCATTTTGTTTTCTTTGGAGGCTATGTATGAAGCAAATATAAAAATGTTTTTGTTTTCACACAAGTCCCAATTTTTTCTTGTTATATTATTTAATTTTTTGTATTGGATATTGCCTTTTTTATTTATACAGGCTATGGCTGTTTTGTTGTCTATTCGTAACAGTATATTGCAGTTTTTGTATTTTTTCCCGAAGGATTTTAGCGCATAAAAGACAGCTAATAATTCTAAAAAATGTATGTGTTCTTGGCCTTCCCAAGGGGGCCAAAACCCATGAATGGAGTTGCCCTCTGAGTGTGCCCCCCCCCCCCCCCCCACCCCGTTTTTGAAGCGTCTGAAGTGTGGCGAAGTTTTTGATTGTGCACTTAGGTCCGTTTTTTATAGAAAGAATTTTATTGAATATAAGTTTTTTCTTTGCATTAGGAAGATACGTGGATGTATTAAATGTATAACGTAAAAATGTTAATTCTTTTGTTGGTTTTGGGACACTTTTTTCCCAGTTGATAATAAAATCCAATTTGCAAAGTAATGCAATGGTTTTGTTGACAATTGCTTGGCATTTGAATTCTGAGGAATCTATTAAAGGAAATCATCTAAATAAGCAATTACCAAGATATTACTTTTCCTCAAACTTTTGACTACTGGTTTTAAAAGTTTGGTAAAAAGGTAAGGAGCTATGTTAACGCCAAAAGGTAGACAATTAAACTGGTATGTTTTGCCGCTGAACGAGAATCGTAGATATTTTCTTATTGAAATGAGATAATAAGCATCTTTTAAATCAGTGCTCGCCAAAAATGAGTTTTTGTTATAATCTTCGATTTTAAAATGTGGAGCATCGATAAATGTATTTAATTCTTTAAGATTTAAGATAAACCGATGCTTTCCATTAGGTTTTTTCCTTAAAAAATAGGGAGATAAAAATTCACCCCTCTC
Organism: Pissodes strobi; assembly: GCA_016904865.1. Lineage (NCBI taxonomy): Eukaryota > Metazoa > Arthropoda > Insecta > Coleoptera > Curculionidae > Pissodes > Pissodes strobi. The sequence goes on along the minus strand of MU189265.1, from coordinate 16,475 downwards.
CGATGCACATTCAGATATTGCCCACATGTCTCTCAAGGTATTTATTTGTTCTTCCCAGAGGGATTTTTCTGCGTCAGCAATGTGAACTGCCCTGTTGTTGTTGAACTGGTTTGTTTTTAAATGGGATATATAGCCCTTTTGACCCATTGAAAAATGATGGTGTATTAGTTATATTTTCCCACTCCAACCTATAATTTTTTAGACACATCATGTGTTTTTAGAATAAGTTTTGTGGTTACCTGTGTTTTTTTTATAATAATTGTATGGTTGGGGCTGATGAAAAAACTTCTTTCGTTCTTTCCCCAGAAAGTTCTTGGTTTGATTTGGTGTTGCTTTTTTCCTGTTGTGGTAGGCTTGGCGCTTGTAGTTTAAATTGGTGGTTGACGGAAGGTTAATTCTTGGAAATTGATTATTTGTTTGAAAATGTTTGGAGGAAGAGGACATATAATTTGTCTTAATTTCCCGGTCCGTCTGTATTGCAGTTTCTTAGTAGGAATTCATCCGTTTGGCATTTTGCTAACAGCTTACGAGAGGAGGGTTTGAGAAAAGGCGCAATGCTGTATTTCCTGTGTGTAGTTAGCGCATGGTGCACATTACACATTAATTGTGCGAAATCTGCTAAGGCTGTAATTATTTCGCAGTTTTCGTTATTGGTGTCATTTTGCAGGTTTGTTTTTTTCTTTTCCTAAACACGTCAGGGCATGGCCAGTTTCTTTTTGTAAAGGAATCATAAATTTGTTCTGTCTTAAGGTTTTTGGGTCAAGACAGGAGGTTAATTCTTGTCCTAACAAGGGGGGATTAAGGAGAGAGCAGTTTCCGAAAATGGGATATTTTTCTAGGATACTATTTTTCTGTTCTTTAGAAAGCCCATTTTGTAAGTACGCTGTCCATCTAATTGCAAGTTCAGTGTGCAGTTGCTCGCTTGTTCCGGAAGAATGTTTCGGTGTGACCCCCAAAAATTCGAAGTTGTTTTCTTCTGGCTGCGTGGGGGCCTGCACTTGTTGGTTTATGTCGACTTCAGCTGGAGCCGATGTCGCCTCTGGGGGGTCGATCACCCCCGTGTCGATTTGGTTAAGGGGGATTTCACACCTTACTGTTTCTAAGTTCTTTTCGGACAGTACTGAAAATGTAAAAACCCTTTGTTGATATTAAATAACGCCGTGTCACTTAAAAAAACTATTTTGGAGGAAGCTCGTTTATTTTTATGAACGCACTTCCTCGGAGATTGAAAAATGGTCCTAACATAAGCAAAGTAATAATTTATGGACTTAATTTTTGAGACGTGGCGCCCATTAAGATAAAGTTGTGTATTGACGTAACCTGACCTCTCAACGTTGTTATTGTCGATGATGTGAATGAATTAACCAATCTTTTGTATTTTGCCTAAACTGAAGGACAGAAAATTTAGGGCAAAAGATTGATAGTGTATTGTATAATGACACTAGACATTTTGCCAAATTTTAACGATAATATATCATATGTACAGGGTGTCCCAAATTCGAGCCTCATCATTGGGATCTCGGGAACTAGAAGAGATACGAGATCGGTTAAATCGAGGCAAAGTTGCGCAATTTGATGCTGATCAAAATGCCACCTTACAAGTTTAAAAATTCCGAACACTTCCGAAGATTTTTGGAAAAAAATCCGAATATTTCATATATTTCATTTTTATTTTTTTATGACTTTATTTGAATAGGTATAACAAAATAAATTTTACATTGTTACTTTTTCTTTTCTACAATATGGTGTTATCACATTTTCAAACCGACGTTTCGTCTTTGAGCTGCCATCCTCAACTTTGTTTCTTTAAATACGGCCCTGGATTTTTTATTACGGACTTTAAGAGCTTCTAAGGACCCAGAATCAATGACGTATCGCACTTAATCGAAAAATTCATATTAATGGCATTTTTCATAAGAACTCATGTGTTAGAGAGAGACAGAAACAAATTTTTGGTAAGATCTTACCAGGAAATCATTAAAATGGTTTTTTCGAGAAAGTGGGATACAACAATGAAAATGTGAAATTTATTATTTGTTCCAAATCTAATCCCACACAACTATTTACTTGGGTAAATTGCTAAAAATATAGCCTAGAGCCTATGGTTTGAGGGTTGAAACTTAAATAATTATATTATTTATTAACCACTTCTTATGTTAGTTTTTAAACTTTCTTTATGCAAAGCGTTAATGCGTAAAAAAAGGTTTTTGTTTTTAATCATATTAAAAATCTATTTTCTGTCTCTCTCTAACACATGAGTTCTTATGGAAGATGTCACTAATATGAATTTTTCGAATAAGTGCGATACATCATTGGTTTTGGGACCTTAGAAGCTCTTAAAATCCGTAATAAAAAATCCAGGGCCGTATTTAAAAAAACAGAGTTGATGATGGTAGCTCAAAAACGAAACGTCGGCTTGAAAATCTGGTAACACCATCTTGAAGAACAGAAAAAGTAGCAATGAAAATGTTAAATTTATTTTGTTATATCTATTCAAATAGAGTCATAAAAAAATAAAAATGAAATCGCGAATATTCGTTTTTTTTCCAAAAATCTTCCGAAGTATTCGGAATTTTTAAACTTGTGAGGTGGCATTTTGATCAGCATCAATCTGCGCAACTTTGCCTCCATTTAACCGACCTCGTATCTCTTCTAGTTTTCGAGATCCCAATGATGAGGCTCGAATTGGGGACACCCTGTACAGGATGTCCCATTTTCGATGATATTACGGGGTATCTCACTTACGAGTAAAGATAGGCAATACTGTGCTACTTTTTTGTGAAAAGAACGATGGTATAAACATTTTTTTCATAGCCCGCTTCGTTTCTGAGATACAGGGCGAAATTGAAAATAACGCATTTTGGGACCCCCCTCGTATCTCCGTTATCCTTTAACATATCGCAAAGCTATAAACTTGCTCATACACTTTTTTACGTAGAATCCAGTGGCGTAGTCAGATTTTTGCTGTGAGAGCTGTCAGTTTTTAGCAATAAATCAAACTTGTATTTTTTTAATGGAACACCCTATATATTTTTCTTTCGTTTGATTGGAAATTTTATAAGCTTTACAAAAATATACAATACATGATATGTATTTTTTAATAATAAGCCTGAAATTCATAATTTCCCAAAATGTATCTCTATACGACACTCTTGATGAGTATTATTATTAAGTATTGTCTTTTAAACATCGGTATATGTGTATTAGTAGGCAGAGATTATTAGGAATGGTCATTTCTTATTGGCAAGACCTGTCAGTGGCAAAATTTATATTATCTGTGTAATAGAGTATTTTTTACTATGGCTGAAAATGAAAAGTGTCAATATTTTGAAAAATGTGGCATGTTAGTCTCCTTAATACAAAGCAATGAAAACTTCCGTGAAGCTTATCAGCTATATTTCAATAAGTTTGTTTGAATATTTATTTACCTTTTGACTTTTTTGGGTTTATTTTTTTTAAGTATCATTTTAATTTATAGATATCCCGAAAGAAGACAATCTGGTCATTTAATGTTTTTCGGAATAAAGAGAGCATGGAACGTTTATCCGGCCCTTACCAAATCGTATAAGAAAAATCGCAGTAAGGACGGAGGCAACGTTCTTTCTTCTACCAATTTTTTCTTTATTTCGGAAAACATTAAATGACCAGGTCTTCTTTCGGAATATCTATAAATTAAAATGATAAGTACTTAAAAAAATAAACCAAAATAAGTCAAAAGGTAAATAAATATTCATACAAACTTATAGCTGAGAAGCTTCACGGAAGTTTTCATTGCTCTGTATAAAGGAGACTAACATGTCTCATTTTTCAAAATATTGACAATTTTCATTTTCAGCCATCGTAAAAAATACAATATTACACAGAAAATATAAATTTTGCCACTGACAGATCTTGCCAATAAGAAACGACCATTCCTTTGTTCTAATAATCTCTGCCTACTAATACTTATACCGTTGTTTAAAAAACAATACTTATACTATTCTCATCAAGAGTGTCGTATAGACACATTTGGTGAAATTATGAATTTTATGTTTATTATTTAAAATACATATAATGTATTATATATTTTTATAAAGCTTATGAAATTTCCAATCAAACGAAAGAAAAATATACAGGGTGTTCCATTAAAAAAATACAAGAGTGTCGTATAGAGACACATTTTGTGAAATTATGAATTTTAGGCTTATTATTTAAAACACATATAATGTATTATTTATTTTTATAAAGCTTATAAAGTTTTCAATCAAACTAAAGAAAAATATACAGGGTGTTCCATTAAAAAACACAAGTTTGATTTATAGCTAAAAATTGACAGCTCACAGCAAAAATCTGATCACGCCACTGGATTCTACGTAAAAAACTGTATAAGAGCAATTTTTTAGCTTTGCGATATGTTAAAGGATAATGGAGATACGAGGGGGGTCCTAAAATGCAATAGTTTCAATTTTGCCCTGTATCTCAGAAACGAAGCGGGCTATGAAAATTTTGCTTATACCATCATTCTTTTCACAAAAAAGTAGCACAGTATTGCGAAAACCGAAACTTTCTATCTTTACTCGTAAGTGAGATACCCCGTGATATCATCGAAAATGGGACACACCGTACAGTATAACGACTGACGCTACTTGGCATTTTCAAAGTATACAAATTGACATTGAAATGATAGTGTATAACGACACTTTTTTGCAAAATCTAAAGGCAAGATAATAATATCATGTTAAGAATGTAACGACTCTGAATCACAGAAATTAAGGGCAAAAAGAATTTAAAATAGAGATTGATAGTGTATAACGACACTAGACATTTTGCCAAAATTTAAGGAAAATCCCCACTAAGCAAAAAAACATCACAATTTCGTTACATATTTGTTTTTACGTTACATTGTTACGTTATAGAAAAGATTTTTTACGTCGCCATTTCGAAACATAATCAGATAATGTCAGCCAACATAACAAAATCGCAGTTACGTTAATAAATAAACGTTTCTGTTTCGAAACTACAACGAATTGGTTTCGTTTATGAGATGTTTTCATAACAGACTTTTCAAAATGTTATAATTTTGTTACTTATAAAACGTTCTTGTTTTGAAACTGTAACAAACCGGTTTCGTTTTGAAAATGGGCTAAATTCAGACACAATAACGTTACATTGGTGACGGATTAGCTTCATTCTTTGGAAATGTAATATTTTTGCAAGCCGTTAAACGTAATTATTTCGTACTGTAAATTAGGCATATCACATAGTACCGAGACAGCAAAACTTATATGGATAAATGCGGCTCTAAAATGTCAATTTTGCAACAATATCTATAGAAATTCTGTGGAAATTTCTATAGAAATTCTGCCAGAATTGACATTTTAAAGCCGCCTTGGTCCATTGGTCCATATATTTTTCGCTCTCTTCCTGGAGATATCTACTATCAAATAAAAAAAAATCAATTAAATAGGTAATAAGGTCATTTATTAATAAAAAAAACAAAATATATCATTTTTAAAGAAATGTATAACTATATTATGGGTAGTTTACTTTAAAAAAACTTCGGGCAACCAAGCCTGAAACAAAATATAAATTGCATTAGAATGTAATAATGTTACAATAATTAAAATTGCATAGTAACTTTTTTTTTACTATGCTGTTTACCGACACAAAAAAGAGCAAGGCAGAAAATGACTCATTTTAAAAATAATTTTCTTATTTTTTATTAGTTATGAAGAATACGAATTAAAAAAAATACGGAACTCATACTATTTGACAGGTAAAAAAAGGATTTTGAAAAAAATAATAATTAAGTTTGTGATTTTAATGGACCCTTACACATAAGCCAAATTTTATTCTGGAAACAAAAATATTATAAAATTTAGAAATTTAAAGTAACAGCTTATAGATAAAGCTAATTTGGTTTGATAATGCAACTTTGTATAGTTAAATAATGACTGCCGATTTAAACACATTAGACATTGTTATTACACTTACTAATTGTTTTGAAGTGACATCAACCCAAACTACTAAGGAGCTCTCTAAATTCCAAATTGCTGACAATGGATTCCAAAGGTAATTTTGGCAGTTTGGAAAAGTCAGTTTTGGCAGCTGACTTTTTAATGTTTTGCAAATTAATATTTGAAATTAGAAAATTTAATTTCCGTTCTAGTACTTCTAATTTTCATGATATCGACATTGGATACTTTGATATCAACAATATTAGCTACAATCGTTTGGTCCTCTGCTGAATTATTAACATTGTCCCCCACATATAAATTACTAGCATCGTCATGATTCTCCATAGTTAAATTACTAGTATCTAAAATGTAGTTAAATATACACTTATACAATTAATGCCAACTAAATTATTGCTTAAATTGCTTTCATGACTTGAGTTTATAGAATGCATTTCGTTAGTTCTGTTCTGTTTATTGAAGTAATAGGATTATTATTAATTAGTTTCACAGTATTGAAAAATAATATTGAAATAAAGAGTGTATAACAACACTACTTTTTGTGAAAATTAATGGTAGACAAGACAACCTTATGCTTAGGGTATAACGACTCGCTTGTCTCAATTTATGTAAGTTTGAATATACTCACAGTTGATTTCTTCCTCGTCGGTACTTTCTGCGCTGGAGTTACTGCTAGAGGCACTTGAACTGGAGGAAGATAATTCCGCCTTTAACAATTGCATTTTTTGAAGTAATTTCACATTTCTTCTTTTTGCGATTTTTTCCGCTTTAGGATTGTCGGTAATGTTTCTTTTCGGCATTTTTCAAAAACAGATGGAATCGCTGTGGAAACGCTAAAACGCGGCTTTACGTATATGCCTCGGAGGGTACGAAAAATGAAGTGATCCAGGCAGCGGAACGCCGCGGCGAGATCTCCGGATTTTTGTTTATATTTTGAAGAAGTACCTCGGCAGGGAGGATAAAGCGATACTACGTTGTGTAATTATCGAGGAAGAAAAGCGAAGGAAAATTATAGTAAGTAAATAATTACTATTTTTCAACTTCTTGCGAACATAGCCTTTTTAGAGTTATTGAAAATAATAAATCTAAAAAGAATCCAGTGGCGAAACTGGGAATTTTCATAATATAATTCTTGAACTCGGTGCAAAAACAGCCATTTTAGGTTGTTAAAAATAATAAATCTGAAAAAAATTTAACAACGGAAAAAAGTAACTTCAAATTTTCGATAAATATGTTCGACATGAAGCAAATTCAAAAATAGATGGAATTACATTTGGAGCAACATGCAGACTACATAATTCTAGAGATAATTTAATAAAAAATGGTGGCGATAAAGGTATTACAACACTTTTTTATTCTGATCAATAGATTAAATAAACAAAGAGTGAATAATTACTAAAAACTAGAGGATAACGTTTAAAATTATTGACAAGTTTAATATTCTATACATAGCATATCCATTATTAGCTATAACTTTGGCACATCTTCGAGGCCTGTAGTTGATTAAATTGTCTAGGACACGAAGCGGCATATTTCTCCAAACCTGTAATTTTTCTATCAGAACTTGCTTGACGGGAAATATTCTGTTCCTATTCGTCTTTCTACTTGATATAAATTTTCTATCGGGTTCAGGTTGGGAGATTGCGCAGGCCAGCTTAAAGCTATAATGTTCTTGTGCCTGAACTAATTTTGCACATGACTGGATGTGTGCTTTGGATCATTCTCTTGCTGAAAAATGAACCGTAGGGGCATTTTCAATTCTGCAAAAGGAGTCAATCACATTTTCCATAATATTTTTCTAAATAAACCTGTCCATTAACCAGGACCAACTCCTCTAGATCAAAAGCAAGCCCAGAAAACAAGTCTACCTTTGCCATGCTTCACTGTCGGCGTTACACACTTGGGATTGAAGCGCTGGTTTACAGGTCTGCTAACTCGTCTCATGCCATCTGAATTAAAAATATTTTAACGCGTTTCATGACTGAGTCAGCAGCAGTCCAGTTGATATGCCTTCGTGCAAACGCGAGCCTAGCAGCTTTATTTATAACGGAAATTAATGGTTTTTTTGCTGGTCTCCTACTGTATAACCATGCCTGCACTAATATTTTTGAATAGTTCAGCAATAAATGTTTATACATATTCGGTATTTCAGCTTTGACCCGACTTCCCCGGGTTGTTTTGATGCGCTTTATCAACCCGTCTGTGTCGACTACAGCGTCGAATCTACAACTTTTGGGGCCTTAGGCCCGCTCGAGATTACGAGCTTCTTTATTGGTCCCCCTTGCCTGGGGCTCTAAATATATATGTTTGTATTTTTGAAAAAATCGGGCCCTCTATTCGACAGGCCTCACGTGCCTTACGGGTAATTTGAGGCTGTAGACATTTTTTTAACCTACCTAACTTGGTAATAGTTTCCAAATGATGTTGTATTTCATTAAAATATGATATCATGCGTGAAATTGTACTAGGAATTAGCGAAAACCTTCGAACAATAGCAGCTTGTTTTTTTTCATCTTGAAAAGATCTTAGAACTCCGGACCTTAAGTCCTTGGACATAGCAATTATTCTTGCAAGAAATTTTTCTCTAACACTACCACCGAGGGCAATAAATCGTAAATTCTTATTGGAAAATATTTTAATGACGAACAAAAAGTAAGATAAGATTTTGTATAAAAATACTATAATTTATAGAGCAATAAATAAATATTCACAATGCATTTTTGTGTGATGCTAATAACAAGTACGTTAAACTACCTTTATTAACATTTTACTGAGTATTATTTAGGCCGCAGCATTTCCTTGTCGAAGTTTAACAGTTCTTTCATTCGTTGAACACATAGTTTTGAACCTTCATGAGCATCTTTTGATATCTGAAAGTTAAAATCGTATGATTAGGAGAATAAGAAAATTTAATTTTCGAACACTTCTGCTTCTATTGGTCATAAAAGCTAGAACACTGCTCAAGGTCTATAGTTTGTTCACAAGAATAATAAATAACCAGAATCCAATGTTTCCTTGTTGCTATGCCTGGGCTGCTGTGACCTCGAATGGCTTGTTCCGCCGAAATTCCGCCGAAACTCGCCAGTGTAGGCGCTACGGCTGTAGTAAACGGATCGTCTAAAATACGGTAAAATTCTAGCTGTTGGAAATGCGGGGTTATACTTTGGATGCATTTTCCCTTGTTGAGTGTTTCGTGTTTTAATGGATTTTTGGACGAGTTAACACACTAAAATCGATTAATAGAGAGTAACCAAAAGCCATAAGTTAATAATTTGGCGAAATGTAGTTTTATTTATTAGCATCTTTAAGATCTTAGGAATGATTAAATCGCTGAAAACGTCAGTATAAATAACTAACCGAACGACGACTAACCGAAACTAACCAGATCTATTAAAATTGATTATAACGTACCGGAACCGATTCAAATGACGAAGTAAAATAAGTAGATACTAAGTACCACACTTGGACGACTAATCAAAACTAACATAATCTATTAAAACGTATTATAACGTATGGTAACCGGGTCAAATGACTAAAATAAGTTGAAACTAACCATAAGGTGATTCAACGACTAACCAAAACTAACCAAGTCTATTAAAATTTATTATAATGTATCGGAACGGGTTCAAATGTCGAAAATAAGTTGAGACTAAGTGAAATTAATCGAAAGTTGCGTCAACGACTAACCATAACTAACCAAATCTATTAAAATTTATTATAACGTATCGTAACCGGTTCAAATGACTAAAATAAGTTGATACTAAGTGAAACTACCCGAAAGTTGTTTGAAAGACTAACCAAAGCTAACCAGATCTATTAAAATTTATTATAAGGTATCGTAACCATACTGTGATACTCGTGACTTTTCTATTTGTAAATATGAATACCTTTTTTTTATGTACAGTATATTTTAATTGAATATGTTTTTAGCTAAAATGAATGATTTTTTTTATTAATAGATAATTTTGCATGTTAATGAAATATCTGGCAGCGTTAATATAGCGGAGTATTTTGATATGATAGGATTCAACAGGACATTATTATTTGGAATGGTTTTAAAATTAAAACTAAAGCCCATATGCTGAAAACTTATCAAAACGAATATCTGTGAATTTGAAAAACACTGATGGTTTGGAAAAATTCTTAAATAAACGGTACTAATTTCTCGCTTATTGGAATTAAAAAAAAAAGTTGGAACATAGCTCCGCCACAGAACTGGGAAAAATTGGAAGGTCAATATTTTCACTAGTAAAGTGGCTTTATCTTATTTTCCCTAGGAAAACAAACAAGTGCATATTATTTGCCTTACTAATTGGTAAATAAGTATAGACTTTGAAGAAAATCGTTGGAGCTGTTTCCGAGAAAATCGATTTTGTTCATTTTTCTCAAGAGTAAAGGGACTGCACCGATTTTTCACAGAAAAACGGGGCAGTACGTATTATTTGCCTACTAAATTGTAAACATATGGAAAATATAATGAAAATCGTTAAGGCCGTTTTTTTGAAAACCAATTTTTTTATATTCTTTTTTGTATAAACTATCCTTAATTGTAAGGTTAAAGAAAAAAAATATAAAACGTCTGGAGATATTGTCCCGAAGCTTCTAAATAACTATTTTGGTAAAAATCGGCCTAACGGTTTTGGAGAAAAGTCGTGTGACTGACAGAGACACACACTGGGACACAATTTTGTTTTTTTCAGAATTTAATGGTTTTTGGACTCTAGGATCCCCAAAATTCGTCGAGATTGGCAAAAAAGTCGCGAGTAGCACATTACACGTGATAGAAGTGAATACTTCTTTATCGATGTTATAAGAGAGAGTGTGAGAGAATCATATATTAATCAATTTTAATAGATTTGGTGAGTTTTGGTTCGTCGTTGAAGCAACTTTCGATTAGTTTGGCATAGTCTCAACTTATTTTAGTCATTTTAACCGGTTCCGATACGTTATAATCAATTTTAATAAATTTGGTTAGTTCGGGTTAGTGGTCCAATCAACATTCGGTTAGTTTAACTTAGTCTCAACTCATTTTACTTATTTGAGCCGGTTACGATACGTTATAATCAATTTTAATAGATTTGGTTAGTTCGGGTTAGTCGTCCAATCAACTTTCGGTTAGTTGCACTTAGTCTCAACTAATTTTTCTTATTTGAGCCAGTGACGATCTGTTATAATCGATTTTAATAGATTTGGTTAGTACGGGTTAGTTCAATCAACTTTCGGTTAGTTTCACTTAGTCTCAACTCATTTTACTTATTTGAGCCAGTGACGATCTGTTATAATCAATTTTAATAGATTTGGTTAGTACGGGTTAGTTGTCCAATCAACTTTCAGTTAGTTTCACTTAGTCTCAACTTATTTTACTTATTTGAGCCAGTTGCGATACGTTATAATCAATTTTAATAGATTTGGTTAGTTTGGGTTAGTCGTCCAATCAACTTTCGGTTTGTTTTACTTAGTCTCAACTTATTTTACTTATTTGAGCCGGTTCCGATATATTATAATGAATTTTAATAGATTTGGTTAGTTTGGGTTAGTCGTCTAATCAACTTTTGGTTAGTTTCACTTAGTATCAACCTATTTTACTTATTTAAGCTGGTTTCGATACGTTATAATCAATTTTAATAGACTTGGTTAGTTTGGATTTGTCGTCCAATTAACTTTCGGTTAGTTTCACTTAGTATCAACCTATGTTACTTATTTAAGCTGGTTTCGATACGTTATAATCAATTTTAATAGACTTGGTTAGTTTGGGTTAGTCGTCCAATCAACTTTCGGTTAGTTTCACATATTCTCAACTAAAGTTCAGCACTGTATAAACAATGGTATTATAAAATTAAATCCATCAAAATGCAGTAAGCACGCTCATGGAATTCTGGCTGTGACGTGGACTGAAGGTCACCCAGCGCTTTTAGTCAATATACACGGTGACAGTTGAGAGTTTGGATTCTGGTTATTTATTATTCTTGTGGTTTGTTCACAATGCAATCAAAAAGTGGTTCAGACAAAATCAAGTTTTCATAATATAATAGGATCATTTAATGATTTTGTGTAAACATTTCTCATTTAGTTTGGGTTGGTTGCTCAAAGTTCTTCGCATAATTTTCGATCCTAAACGTTGCAGATCAATCCGGTAAATATTCTCGCCAGTATTGCTAATTCGATTCTCTGAGTTGACGGCAATGTAAAGCTCCTCCCTCCGCCGCGATCACGACATCCATCCGATTACGTCGCACGTCTAACGCACACGTATTTATGAGGTATTTTTTTAAAGGTACTTCCTAGTTTTAGAAAATTCATTTTTTGCGTGTTATTTTACGATCGCAAAATCTTTATGATTATTAAATTAAAAAAAATAATAATAATAAAAGAGTCCATTCCTGAATATAACGCTCCAAGCTTCGGTCATTTACTTATATTCTGTTTGTCTAATGAACAGAAAATTAATCTCAAAATTGCAAACAATTATTTTAATATCAATAGCTATTTATGTAACCATTTGCGAAAGATCTCATCTCGTGTAACGGCTTCGCTTGTCCCGCAAAGGACAGGAGTAACATACAATGGAAAATGGTCTTGCCAAATAAGATTTCTAGCTTCGTTAGCGTCATTAAATTGGCTTTACACTCTACGGTTTGAACCAACGCGATCCTATCCATTAAAAATACAAGTGGTTTACAAGAAATTATTTCGTACAGAAAATTTGTTTAGGAGACCCACCTGACCCACCATTGTACCATTTAGCGGCAAAATAATTAAACACGTCTTAAAAAGACTGTTCAACAATTTAGTTAATGAATGAAATATGAATATGAAAATCTACTGAAACACATCATAGGCAAATTTACGCACTATGAGCTGAATGCAAAATGACGATGCACGGCTATTTATTAACCGTACAAATTGACAGGAAGAAGGACAGGGCGGCGAAACCCAATAGCAACACACGCCGTCGTGCCATGCCATGAAAGTGTGTGCATATATCTTCATTTATAGTGGTTTTTACTCTAATAAGAACCTAAATTATTCAATTTTCGACAAGACTTTATAAAGCTAAAACTTATCTGCACTTGTCCAGCATTTTCCACAAAAATGTCAACGTGTGATAAAAACGATATATTTATTCGCCTAATGCAAAAAAAAGTTTGTGCGTGAAGTCCACGCGCGATAGAAGTGAAACTTATTCCTCACCAACTATACATTAAATTATTAGTATGCCGTCTTCCCTTCCGGGGGTTCCCACTAACACATACATAAATGCTATATAGGCAACGCTACACTTCATTTCCCCCAGCATAGTCTAATATACAAACTGCACACAACCAATCAGAATAGAAACGTTTCTATTTTAGAATGTCTAATATTACACTTCACGCATGGCCCTCCGCTCGCTATGGGGGCGCAACCAACAAAAACTAACCAAAAGAAAGCAATTCATTGCCCCAGATAAATCCACACTAGATACGAAACATAGACCAATAACTCGCCTTTTTGATCTTGTGCGCGAGAGTTATGTACCAAAAGTTATGCACCAAAAATTTTATTCGATATTTTTGCCCGCACCAGCAGAAAAATTTTGGAAACAAATTGCGTATTATTTGTGCATTACTGGTTTTGTAAAGACCTTATTTTTTTTTGTTTTATCGCTATAAAATGATGTAATTTTGTATAAAGTAATTGTTATATGCACATTTCGAAAGCTGCAAAACGCCTGTTTAAGAAATATTTTATGAATAAGTATGATGTCAGTCACTATTATATGTAAGAACATAATTATAGAAAAGAGATTAGTGCAAGAAGGGAATACACAATACACGCAAACATTGTAAGAAATATCTGAATATTAATTAAATATGAAAGTCTGATATTTTATGTAGTTAATTAAGATCTAAACATAAAACGATTTTTCTGACATTTGGACATAATATTATTTACAATTATATAACTATTACAAATAAAAAATAATTTTTATTTTCCTATTGGTTTGTACAGGTTTATCCAACGAGGACTAGACAAGGCGATTTTTTGACTTTCCCTGTACTTTTATAAAAAAAAAACTGAAATAGCCATCTTATGTAATTTTCTCCCGCGAATTCGGATATGTTCAGGAAAAAACAATTGAACATCAAATAAAAGTGCTAAGGGCACCGAATATTAACTAACGATAAGAAGATTCACTCTCCGCGGCGGCACGTCAACGGTATACCTCCTTCCCCGCGCGAAAACTAGCATGATACTGGCATGCGACGTTTGGACCCGGCGCACACTGGTCGAATTTCTAGGAAAGCTGGCCATAATAAGGTTTACCAGAAATAAGACATAAAAGTTATTAAGTATTACGCGTTTAATATATCGTGTTTTAGACAAATAATTGTTGAATTTTTGGCTCATCATCTATATTTATATATAGGGTGTATCAATTATCACTAACGATAAAAAGCATGTATAAAAATCATTTGTATGTTCTTAAACCGTTTCAAAAAATGATTTTGAAAATTAAGGGTTCCTTCGTTGTAAAAAAAGGGTTTGAAATTTTTAATTCGATGATCCAAATTTTGTTTTTGCAATGGTTAATTCAGGAGTCTCACGAGCAAAATGAATGTTAAGAGGACGACAGAAACGCGTTGATGAGGGCCTGCAATTTTGCCATAGTATTTCAGAGTTATCGCTATTTTAAAAAATTAATCTAATAGGAACCAAACTAGTAAAAAATATAGAAGCATCAGTGCAGCTGTTATTCAAAAACACTTGCTTATATTCTGACTCTCCCAAGGTAATATCAAAGCCATATTTACAAATTAAAACTAAATTATAAATTTTATCTGCTGATTCATCCAACGTATTTATTACCTAATTTTATAATAACATCAGTCTTGCATCAACAATAATGATTCTACCGAAATTTCAGCTTCAGTTTCACTTACTACAATATTATGGGATTAGGGGTGGGCGAAAATAATCGATTATTCGATTCACTTTTAAGAAATTACCGATTAATCGACTTATCGAATAATATCTCAGAAAATATCGATTAATCGATTATTCAGTTAGTTGCTAAAATATTAAGCGTTTAATCGATTATTCAATTTCTTGCCCACCCGTACCGACGACTTTAAAACAGATATAGTTTTTAAAATTCCAATTTAATAATGCGTTGCGTTAAGGGTAATTTAAGAGACATAAAACCATTTTGAAAGGACTTACAGTACAACATATGAAGCAAAAAAACAGAGAAACATAAATGCTCAAACAAGACAGCAGCAGGGAAAACTGCGCATGTTACAAATTTAGCCAATAAGGGATCATCATTTCGACGTGCCATATTCTGATAATCTGGCTTCAATTGTTGCACAATTATTATTAGGTATAACACCAACACATAACCTCAACGGAGTGTTAGCACGTTAGCAGTATAGTACAGTATTTTCTGTTCTCTTTTAATTATGTATTTGGTCAAAACTATATGATAAGAAGAATCACTCTCCGCGGCGGCATCGGCATGTCAACGGTGTGTCTCCTTCCCCGCGCGAAAACTATCAGAATATCGGCAGGCCATGATACAAATAAAACAATCATGTTGGCAGGCGACCTTTGACGCGACGGCTATAGACCAGCTCATAATTTTGTCAGAATATTTGTATTCGGAAATATGGTGAAATCATTAACACAAAATCGAAATCTCTTAGTTATTACAAACCTTGAGTATTGTTATCAATAATAACTAATTAAAAACGTTAATAGATTTTTGAAACAGCCAGTTGAAAACCCCACAAATATTGCTTCTTGAAGGCAAGAAAAACTATAATTTGGGGAAATCTTTAAAACTATAGCAGGAAGTGGTTATGATACAAACTGTCAAAACTTTAATGGCGATAACTTCGAAGATACTACATCAATGCATGATGAATTTTCCAAAAAACTCAATAAGGATATATTTATGCCAAGTGGAAATGCAAAAGGGGGAAAGTTTAGTACTCATAGCTATGTAAAATCTATAATCACAAAATCTAAACATACAAATTTAATAATTATCAGCACCCGAATGATAAAGGACAGACCTATTCTTAATAACTTTATTGATAAACAGAATCGAATAATACTAAACGCCATTGGCTATGATGACTTGGCAGAATATATCGATTGCAATAAAGTCCTGAAACCATACCAGATTACTAGCGACGGCAACCTGACATATAAGGGGAAGTGGGAAGTTCTAAATTACATATATCAATATCACATCAAGGCACCAAAATGAAAGCCACATGAAAAAAAAAGGTAAAAATGATAAAAGCCAGGCAGAAATGTCAACTTAGAAGGGATATAGGGTAGGTGTTTCATCTATAGACCTGGAGCCTCGGAGTGGACCTCAGGCATCACGGGCAGGTGATTCGTCTACGGACTTGGAGCCTCCGAATGGATTTAGAACAAAAGATTCGGCTACAGACCTGGAGCCCTTGGCGATCAACCCAACTCAGAACAGTGAGCCAACAATTTTTTTATACCCCCCCCCCCCCCCCCCCC
>JAEQML010048492.1:0-53537 GCA_016904865.1 Pissodes strobi | reverse complement strand
CGACAGTGTTACTAAAAACTTGGGACGCGTACTTAACTTTAATTTTTCCAAAATTGTTAGGGGATATGTGAGAGTCTGTCAATTTAGGAGCTGCGCGTACAGGATATTTTTTATCATGTTCATAAAACTGTTTGATAAATTTCCAGGTGACAACATTGTTGTTTATTGAAAATTGATATTTCATAAAGTTGTTACGTAGAGATTTTAGCAAGTGAGGCGTGTCAAAAATAAAAACATTTTTTTTACCTTCATGAAAAAAAAATGGAGCCTCTGGAGTTATTTTCAAATATTTAGCTACCTGGCAGTTATTGGAACCCATATCACAACGTAAACTTACAACTTTTAAACCAATGCTACATAACTTGGAAATTGTATTTATTACTATTTCTTTTAATTTTTTTCCTGGACAAGTTGTACTGACAAGATAATAAGCCACAGGCTGTTTCCAATTTGCTTTGACGCCCCTTAACATAATAACTGTCGCAGCTTTAGCAGGTTTAAAATTATTAGTTTTATCCCCAAAATCTTCAAAACCAATAATTTTATCATTTTTAATTGAATAAAATAAATTGGCTTTTATGTTAATTTCATCAACAAAAAGCGTGCAAACTCTATCTATTTTGGAAAAATTTTTAATTTTTTTCTGCAATATCTCAAATACCAGATCATTAAGCCCAGGAGTTACGCTAATATGTCTAACAAACCTTTGTAAAGTATTTATACTGGGTAAACAAAACTGTTTAACTAATTTTTTCTTATATAGTTTTGGGCCATTAAAATACAATTCCAAACAGTAGGTTTTAAATGAATGTGAGTATCTACGACCCCTAGGCTTCTTTGTAATCTGACTAACTTGCAGATTTATAAAATTTGCAAGCGATTCAGAAGGACAAAATCTGTTAGTCAAATCTTTGTAATCACTTAAATTAGCATCACTTAATAATTTGTTACTTGAAATATGATCCAAAAGCTTTTTCTTCTTTTCATTTAAGCGGAAAATTTCGCTTTGTATAAGTTTCAATTTTCGCCTGAAATGTTCTTTTCTTGGAGAATGCATACTTAACTCTTGCGTAGTTTGAGTGTGTCGACTCGGAGAAAGAAGCACGTCAGGCTGTTCATCTTTGGGATCCTGAGTACACGGAACCGGTGAGAGTGGTGATGTTTCATTTACTTGCCCATTTCCTATGTTATATGGTTTGTGTAACACCGTTTCGTCTGGAAAGAATAAGAGTACAAAATTAGACTTAGCTTTTTGGATAGCTTAATATTTTCTTATATTTTTATACTTTTTAACACTTATTATTTTAACACATGTAAAAATGTTGTACAGGGTTATCCAACGAGGACTAGACAAGGCGATTTTTTTACTTTCCCTGTACTTTTATAAAAAAAAATGAAATAGCCATCTTATGTAATTTTTTCCCGCGAATTCGGATATGTTTATCAGCAAAAAACAACTGAACATCAAATAAAAGTGGTAGGGGTCACTTTGATATATTTTTAAATGCGATGCCATGTATATTATTGCATACTTGGATTGTGCGAAAAAGTCTAGACATGTTTCATGAATAATGTCCTATACCTATCTCTAATGGTTTTTGAAATATTGACAGATGAAAATCGACCATTTACCAAGTTTGAAAGCTTGTAAAATCTCCATTTAAAAATATATCAAAGTTACCCCTGGCACTTTTATTTGATGTTCAATTGTTTTTTACTGAACATATCCGAATTCGCGGGAGAAAATTACACAAGATGTCTATTTCCGTTTTTTTTTTATAAAAGTACAGGGAAAGTTAGTCGCCTTGTCTAGTCCTCGTTGGATAACCCTGTACAGGGTATTACATCAGATGGCTATTTCAGTTTCTTAATAAAAGTACAGGGAAAGTCAAAAAGTCACCTTGTCTAGTCCTTGTTGGATAACTCTGTACAGGTTTATCCAACGAGGACTAGACAAAACGATTTTTTACTTTCCCTGTACTTTTAAAAACTGAAATAGCCATCTTATGTAATTTTCTACCGCAAATTCAAAATTCGGCAAAAAACAATTGAACATCAAATAAAAGTGCTAGGGATCACTTTGATATATTTTTAAATGGAACACCCTGTATATTACTACATTTTTGGACTCTCTAGAATAATCTAAACACATTTTGTGTATAATATCCTATACCTATCTTTAGCTGTTTACCAAATATTGACAGTTGAAAGTCGGTCATTTTGACACTTTGACAGGCTCTAAAATCCAAACCGCACGAGATCAA
Organism: Pissodes strobi; assembly: GCA_016904865.1. Lineage (NCBI taxonomy): Eukaryota > Metazoa > Arthropoda > Insecta > Coleoptera > Curculionidae > Pissodes > Pissodes strobi. The sequence continues at coordinate 51,273 of JAEQML010048492.1, read as the reverse complement.
AGAAAACGGTTTGCACATTCCTATCTTGGGTTTTCATAAGCTATCGAATGATAGTAACTTTGAATTTAACCGGAGGTTTAAAAGTTCCGGTTAATTTTATCCGCAGGTTAAATTCGAAGATACTGACATTCAATAGTTTATGAAAACTTAAGATAGGAATGTGCAAACCGGTTTCTTTGATCTCGTGCGGTTTAGATTTTAGAGCCTGTTAAAGTGTCAAAATACCCGTTTTTCAACTGTCAATATTTGGTAAACAACTAAAGATAGGTATAGGATATTATACACAAAATATGTTTAGATTTTTCTAGAGAGTCCAAGAATGTAGTAATATACAGGGTGTTCCATTTAAAAAAATATCAAAGTGACCCCCTAGCACTTTTATTTGATGTTCAATTGTTTTTTGCTGAACATACCCGAATTCACGGGAGAAAATTACATAAGATGGCTATTTCAGTTTTTTTTTACAAAAGTACAGGGAAAGTAAAAAAATCGCTTTGTCTAGTCCTCGTTGGATAACCCTGTACCTATTATGTGTGAAAAGTATCACTTTCCACAATTAAATAAATATCTATTTTACTTTTACAAATTGTAAAAATGTTAGATTTGTAGGATACTAACATAAAAAATCAACATTAATTTCTTTAATGAGAAGTAACATTTCCCTGTCTAGGTAAATCATTGTAATGAAAAAAACACCTAAATAAATAATGAAACGGAAAATGGCTTTTAAGTTTCATTTTGTTTGTTTGACAACTATACTTCGGTTGAGAAGGCCATTATAAACCTCGCACATTATATCCTAAAGTGCTCTGAATAGCTGATGTCTCAAACTAAGTATATAATATACTAATTTATTTATGGAGAGCTAAAATAAGTACCAAAGAATTCAGGCAAAAATTATTCAACTTTACCTGTGGAATGTATATCCAAGCTTATAGCTGTCGTTATAGATTGACTAACAATTCGTGTTGATTTGGAAGACACTTCCATTGATGGAAATTTTCGGGGAACTGCCTCTTTGTGTAGCCGATTTCGTAAATTGTTTAAGAACATTTTGTCCTCAAAATGAACTTGGCATAACCGATAAGACGTGGTGTGCAATTTGTCTAACCGCTCGAACAGATCTTCCCTACCACATGCTTGAACCCAAAATTGTGCTCTGTAAAAAGAAAATTAATTTCCCTTAGATACAAAAATTAATCATTTAATATATGGTTACTTAAATGAAATAAAAGTCTTACGTAGAATTAGTTCATAATAATCATAATATTTCATTCTTTTTTTGCTCCAAATTTTTTATTAATCTGACAAAATGTGGAATTATATCACTTACTACAAAATTTCACAATAGGTATGACAAACAGAACCTTGACACTAGCCAAATAATCTACCTACTGGTTTTGTTATCTAAGCCACTATTGATATTTTTAATTTTCATTATAAATACTTTATATTCTTATTTCGATAAAAATCTGTAACTACATACCTTCTCACATCTAGTGGGAACCTAAAGAAACTAAAATTACAGTTTTTAGAATTGTTTGTACACTTTATAGCCGCACAGCGACTTATTCCACTACGAATACCACTCATTATGTTTAATTTCCACGCAATAAACACAAATCTACAGACTCTGAATCTGTACTTTAGCACTTTACGCCAACATGCGTCAACATGAAAATTTTAGCTCGAGCGGCTGAGAATATGGCGACTACTGTTAGCCAAATGAAAGAACCTGGACGAAAAGAATGCGGGCAAAAAATGTCCTCGCATATTTAGATGCTGTCACATTTTTGTCCCAAGAATCCTAATTTATTTTCTGTCTAGTTTCTTATAGTGAATTTACATATTTAAATTTCCTACTTGAATACTTAATTTTGTTATTTTCCTTAATACTACTGTCTTCTATTATTTACTATTTTATTTACACAGGGAAATACGGAATAAGTATACTATAATATTTATAATAATTATACTTTATTCGCCTTCAAGCTATTTAAAATACGCGACAATAGGCAACAGTGCGACGTTTCCTTGATTTTCAGCAGGGAGGCAGTTTCGTGATTGGTCGCAGGATATATTAAATACACTTTGACCCTAGACCAACACCTAATTTTTTTGTACATATTTTAAAACTTCGGCAGCGACTTGCTTTAGCCATTGGCGTGGAAATTGCCGATGCCGAACTGTGTGGTTACTTATATTATTTGGTTTGTAGAGTCTGGTGATATATAGGTTTTGTCGATTTTGCAAATTCTCTTTTTTCACTAGAAAGGGGGTGTCCTATATAGTAATTTAAGCCAAAAAAGTCGGAAGATCCGCTACAATTGTACCGAAAAAATGCCCTCAAAGTTCGAGTTTTGACACAAATTTTCAGCACCACTTCACAAAAGCACTAGAAATATAGACAAAACATTTGAAAATCAATTGTCGGCTGAAAATATTAACTTGGATACATTTGCGTCGAACGAGAGACCTCCGTTTTGTTCTGGTCCTAATTTAAAGCGACTCATAGCCCCATTAAACAAAATTAAATTTTACTTGTAAATATCCATCCTCCTTTTTACTGTCAACTGTCACAATAGCCAAAACAAAGATTTCTAAGAAGGCACACTGTTGCCAGCCGTTTACTGTAGTTTCGTTAGCAAAATTCATTAGAAAAATGGTGCGCTATAAACGCAGCTTATTCACTACCAGCTAGTCATCTTGCGGCGGCATCCGTTGATTTGGGAAAGTCAATAACCAGGTTTTGTAAATTTTAGTGAGGGTCATGGCTCAATATTGTTTTAAACGCCTGGGCATCTGAATAATACTTTTGACAGTTCGTTTAATTTAAAATATGCCTTTTATCGTCTAAAATCCGTTTAAAAACGATTTTAAAACACAAAATTGTAAAAAAATCCGAAATTTCCGGACCTCTCAGGGCGATAGCCGAGGCTTCGGACGAATTTGTCATGTATTTTGAAGCGAAAATTCATTTTAAATTCAACTGTGGAACTGAACCGCTCAGGTAGGCGTAGTGCCCGACACTCCAACTTTCCGATTTCGATAGAGTTGACTAGCTGGTAGTGAATAAGCTGTGCTATAAGTGTCGCTGCTCTTTTTTTATTTAGGTGAATGAATTTTTTATGGCAGTAGCACATCCTATATTGTTCGACGAGCGGTGTGTGTTGATTGACACGGTTCTTGAATAGTTAGTTAGGGGAACAGATGTCCTGGGAGCATATTCGCATGTAACAGGCAAGATGTGCATTCGGCAATGCCGATCGTTTCTTCGTATGTGACGTGCACGATAGAATTTAGTCAGATGTCGTGACTGTTACATAGAATCAACAAATAAGTTTTCAATTAGTTTAACACTTCATGCATGTCCCTCCGCTCGCTACGGGGGCTCAACAAACAGAAACTAACCAAGTGCTAACCAAAATTAACCCAAAATAAAAAAAAAATAAAATAAAAATTTTGGATTAGTTTTGGTTAGCACCTGGTTAGTTCCTATTAGTTGAGCCCCCGTAGAGAGCGAAGCGAGCGGAGGGCCATGCATGAAGTGTTTAAATAATTGAAGACTTAATGGTTGATTCTATATAACAGTCATGACATCCGACTAAATGCTATCGTGCACGTCACATATGAAGAAACGTTCGGCATAGCCGAATGGACATCTTGCCTTGTTAAGGTGCGTCCAGACTTGTAACAAAACCCCGTGACGTGACAGCGTCGCGAACAATTTCTCGACGCGGCAAACTTCGATGCGTGTCATCTCCGCGTGTCATCGTCGCGTATCATAGTTCCGTTCACAGCGTTCCGCTCATTTAAATAAAAAACAGTCGGTTATCATGGACGTTGCAGCAGCAGCAGCGTACATAGTTATAGATCATTTATTGCGTAATTCTATAAATGTTAACATTGTCTCCTGTCCACATTCCATCTTGATATTAAAAAAAAAGCAAATACTAATTCGAAACAAAAATAGCCGCTACACTGGTTAAAATTCAAGTAAATATGCAAAACGTTCTGATGATACGCGGTACCGTCCAGACTTGTCGAACCAAGCGGCGTAGCATCCCTTTGATGCGACGGCAAAAGACCGACAGGACATGGAACGCAGTGATGACACGCGGTAAACGCGGCGATGTCACGCGTTGTGGTTACGGAGTACCGTCCAGACTATACGCGACGAGGTTCGCGGCGGTGTCACGATACGTGGTCTTGTCACAGGTCTGGACGCACCTTTACATCCGAATATGCGTCCTGGGAGTGAGTTCCACAGTGATGCAGTACGCCAGACAAAGGAGTTCTTGTAAAACGATGTTCTAGATGTTTCCAGTTGTACGACGAACCGGTGCGCTCTTGCCGTTTATCGTGACTGTCTGACAGGCATTGTCAAAGGCGGGCCAAACCTGGGAACATCTGCCGTAAAATATCTGTAAAATAGGGATTTCTCGGTCACATGTTTGCGGTGTTTCAGACTATCCAGATTCCGGGTCAAGTCCGGGTCACCGACGAGACGCACAACCCTCTTCTGAACGAAATCCAGTAGCTTTAGGGTGTGCTCTGGCGTGGCACCTCCGATGTGTGAGCAATATTCTAAGCACGGTATTATTTGCGCTTTGTAGAGCAAGAGCAACTGCTGCGGTGTATAAATTTTTTGTTGCTTTTTTGAAGCTTCTGAGAGGCTGATTTTGCGACGTTAGCAACGTGGTCATGCCAGGACATATTGCTGTTGACCGAGACCCCCAGTAGTCCGATTGATTGAAAATGAAGGGAAGGTCGATCCTGCCATAATGATATCATTGCCCGCCGTATGGTAAACGTGGCTGCTTGGATAATTTTTCAATGTGCATTTCCATTCATTCATCGGAATAAAAGAGACACTCATTCGATTACACTATTCCTTTGTACGTATATATTCGTCAAATATTTCACTTCATACATGGCCCTCCGCTCGCTCCGGGGGCGTAACCAAACAAACCTAACCCAAAATAACCCAAGACATGACCAAATGAAGAAAAACAAACTAAAAAATATTTGCATTTTCGACTGAAAAATTTCATTTTTTTTTTATTTCCGGCATGCCTTGGGTTAGTTTGGGTTAGTTTTGTTTGGTTGCGCCCACGAAGCGAGCGGAGGGTCATGCGTGAAGTGGAATATTAAATATACTTAAATAGTAAACAAACACTGTTATTTCCCTTAAGAAAATGTGCAGCTTTTGGAAACACTGTGCAGGGCCCCGGTGTCGGTTACTAAAATTTCATTATTTTCACGTTATAATTTCAATATTTTCACGTTACACCTGGGAAAGTCGTAGTGGAAGTTTGCACTTCTAGGGCAATTAAGGCTCAAAACGCGGATATTTTTTCGGCTCAAATGTGGCGAATCCTCCGATTTTTTTGGCTTAAGCTACTCTATAGGACACCCCTTTTCTAGCGAAAAAAAAAGAAAATTTGCAAAATCGACACAACCTATATATCACCAGACCCTTAATTTGATGATATTTTTGAAGATGTTTAACCTTTCTTATATTTTTCTTGCATTTGGTGATGATTATACGCGCTTAACTAATTTTTATATATTTCGGATAACTCTCTTAACTGAATTCTCTAAATTAAAATTTGTATTACAAAACAATTCCGATCGTTCTATAAAGAGCGTTTTGGACATACTTGCTTCAATATTGCCTAACTTTTAATACAAAAATTGAGCGCTAGAGAATTTATATGAATTAGCTACGATAAACCGTTTTTTTCCAAATTAAGCGACGTCATCGATGACGTAAATACAAATCCTTCGGGAAACGAACTCTACTTATTACTACAACATATTTATCTAATACATACAACAAATATCATAGAATACTATCCTTATTATAAAAATGAGATATTATTCTATGACATATTTTGTACTATAAGACTGTAATATAAAAAAAACTGTAATTAATTTTAACGTCTTTAACTAATCAATATTATCAATGGTAAGAATAACCACGTGCGCCTATGGGAAGGCAAGATTTTTTACGTGCTAGTCCTCTACCCCCTTCAGTCGTCGTCAAGGTTCACTCGCTTGGCGCACTATAGATGCGCAGCAGCCCCTATCTCGACACGGGATTTCAGGCGGAGTGGTTTTGCTGTATATATGCTGTGCCTAAACGTTATTGGCTCTGTGTGGTCTGAATGTTTCCTTTAAGGCATCTTTTAAGATATAATTTCGAGAGCAGTAATAGTTCAAGCCGGAAATAATAGTCAGTGACTCATTTTTAGTTTTAAGGCGCGCCTCGAGGGGTAAGGGAAGAGAGAAGGAAATTCTAGTGGCGGATACAATAGCTTTATAAATTAATATGTTATAATAACTATATAATGGAATAGTAATAAGTAGACTTAGGCAAATATACACTTAAAAAAACAAAGTTTATGCACATAAATATGCATAATTTTAGTCAAAAATATGCAAAAAAACGTATATTCAAAATTATTCCTAAGTCTAGTAATAAGCAACAAAATTATACTACAAACAAATAGTAGTATGTATTCATTAAGGCTAGGAAAAAAAGAGTCATATGATAAGGGGTTTTTCTTATCATAAAATACCATATTGAAAGTTGCATCGAAAGTTTACATCAAAAAATCAATACAATTTTAAGTTTACTACTCGTTATCGGAGGTTTGATCAGGATTTGATTCAGAATCATTACTATTACTACTTTCGGAACCAACTTTGATAATAAGAGGTTCAACTATAACTTCGACCGTAGTATCATTTTTTGTTTTATGACATGTTCGATACCCTTCTGCCAATTATCAGCTGTAACGTTATCAATAGCTTCTTTTAACAAACAAACATACACGGTTTTTACCAATGCATGTTCGCCCACAGTTAAATGCATTTTCACTTTTTTCGCAGGGGGGGCCAAGACTTGTCGAAGCTTCGCTCTTTCCATTTTACAAATTAATATTTTGAATTAACAATACACAGTCCTTGGCAAAAATGCAACCGAGGAAACATTGAAAATGATAATTAAAAACGCAAAAATGTAATTTGCGTTGAAAGTCATATAGCTTCCAAAAGCAGAGTTTAAAAAAGTAAAAATACAAACACACTAGTGTTTATAATATAGGTATATAATTAAAGAAATGCATTTTTAGCAATAATATTAAACATTATCACAATTAAAACAAAAATAAATAAAAAAAAATTAAGCGAGTTTGCTAGTACTCGAGACTGATGTGTAAACATATACTATAACGACATCGGTTGTAAAAAATTACAGCAGCAAGTTATGTTCCCAAGCGGTAACCCATCCAAGTACTAATCACGCCCAACGTTGCTTAACTTCAGTGATCGGACGATAACTGGCATTTTCAACGTGCTATCGCCGTTACCTGTACATTTTAGCTTGTTCATAGAATAAAAACAAAAACATTCGCATTTATAATATTAGTTAGGATTCTTTAATAATACGCACTGGCAGCTTCGGAGCGGATTAATTCACTGCACAAATTCGACACGAAAATCTAATGCCACCAGGAATAACATCAACATATGGACACAGCATATTTAGCTTATAATCTTGGGCCGACATCCTTTGATTTGGGGCAGTCAATAACCAGCGTTTTCAAATTTTACTAACCGTCTGGGCATCTGAATAATACTTTTGACAGTTCGTATAACTTAAATAATATGCTTTTTTATCGTCTAAAATCCGTTTAAAAACGATTTTAAATGGCAAAATTGTATAAAAATCCGAAAATTCGGACTTTTTTAGGACGATAGCCCTGGCTTCGGACGAATTTGTCGTGGATTTTGAAGCGAAAATCAATTTAAATTCAACGGTCTATTAAAAAAAAGCTGTGATATGGATCCAAATACACTGCGAATATAATATAATAACAATAATACTTTTGACGGTTCGTTTAATTTTAAATATGCTTTTTTATCGGCTAAAATCCATTTAAAACAATTTTAAATAGCAAAATTGTATATAGTACTGTCCTAGCGGCTACAATCGGTTTACACATTTCCGTCCCATTTGCCGAGATTTACCCTCATACCGCCGCGTAAGATGTTTACACATCAAAAACTCAAGGGCGTTCAAGATCAAATTATCTCAATGTCATTCAAGGTAAAAGATACCACAAAACAGTTTCAAGGACATTCAAGGTCAAATGTCAAGGACATTCAAGGTGAAATTAGGTCAATATCATTCAAGGTCGAATACACTTAAGATCAAGTGAGCGGGATCTATCTTAGTCACCGAAGGGGGGTGAGGGGCAAAAAATTGGAAGGGGGAGAATTGAGGCCGTCTAGAGCACTCTACTGTGGATTAATTCACTGCATACTTTCGGCACGAAAATCTACAGAGCTTATTTTTTTTACCCGCTACTCATCTTGGGCCGACATCCTTTAATTTGGGAAAGTCAATAATCAAATTTTGCAAATTTTAGAAGAGGGCTATGACTTAATATTATTTTAACTGTCTGGACATCTGAATAATACTTTTGATAGTTCGTTTAATTTAATATAAAAATATGCATTTTTATCATCTAAAATCTGTTTAAAAACGATTTTAAATGACGCAATTGTATAAAAATCCGAAAATTCGGACTTTTTTAGGACGATAACCGTGGCTTAGGACGAATTTGTGGTGGATTTTGAAGCGAAAATTCATTTTAAATTCAACCGTCCATTAAAAAAAACAAACTTAGGTATAGAAGGAAAATTATAGAAGAGGGCCATGCCTGAATATTGATTTAAAAGTCTGGGCATCTGAATAATACTTTTGACGGTTCGTTTAATTTAAAATATGCTTTTATATCGTCCAAACTCCGTTTAAAACCGATGTTAAATGGCAAAATTGTATAAAAATCTTTCACGGATGTCCTGTATTAACTTGCTCCTCAATGCGACGGCTTATAATGTTACAATCGCTTTACACATTTCCATTCCATTTGCCGAGATTTACCCTCATACCGCCGCGTAAGATGTTTACACATCAAAAATGTGTAGATATGAAAACCGAAAATCTATTAATATATAATTAGCCATAACGTTACTGTAATATTTTTAACCTGTTCTGATTCCTTTTTGGCCCGTTTTGGCTATTTCTAGTCACTTTTGGTTAGTCGTTCAAACAACTTTCCGTTAGTTCCAACTTATTGATGTGTAAACATCTTACGCGGCGGTATGAGGGTAAATCTCGGCAAATGGAACGAAAAGTGTAAACCGATTCTCGCCGCTAGGGCGGTATTATCTACAATTTCCCATTTAAAATGGATTTTAGATGATAAAAAAGCATATTTTAAATTAAACGAACAGTCAAAATTATTATTTATTAATTATTATATTCGCAGTGTATTTGGATCCATAGCACAGTTTATTTTTAATGGACGGTTGAATTTAAAATGAATTTTCGCTTCAAAATCCACGACAAATTCGTGAGAAGCCACGGCTATCGTTCTAAAAAAGTCCGAATTTTCGAGTTTTTATACAATTTTGTCATTTAAAATCGTTTTTAAACGGATTTTAGATGATAAAAGAGCATATTATTATTTTAAATTAAACGAACTGTCAAAAGTATTATTCAGATGCCCAGACGTTTAAAGCAATATTGAGTCATAGCTCTCTTCTAAAATTTGCAAAATTTGGTTATTGACTTTCCCAAATCTAAGAATGTCGGCCCACGATTACTAGGTAAATAAGCTGTGTCTATATATTGATGTTATTCCTGATGGCATTAGATTATCGTGTCGAATTTGTGCAGTGAATTAATCCACTCCGAAGCTGCCAGTAAGTATTATAAAATATTCCTAACTAATATTACAGATGCGAATGTGTTTGTTTGTTTGTTTCTTAAGCTTTCACGCATAAACTGTTCCGATCATCATGAAATTTTGTACAGATATTTTCAAGAGTATAGTAAAGAACATAGGACACTTTTAGCTTTTATCCGAGGCTTCGTTCGCGTTGATTTTTTATTATTTTAAACTTGGTTATTAAACCTAATTTTTATTCTATGACCAAGCTAAAACGTACAAGCAATGGCCATAGCATGTTAAAAATGTCAGTTCTCGTCCGATCACGAAGTTAAGCAACGTTGGGCGGGGTTGGTACTTGGATGGGTGACCGCTCGGGAACACAACTTGCTGCTGTCGTTTTTTTAGAACCGATGTCGTTATAGGATATGTTTACACATCAGTGTCTCGACTACTACCCGACTCGCTCAATTTTTTTAGTCATTTGAACTGACTCCGATACGTTATAATCAAATTTAATCGTTTTGGTTAGTTTTGGTTAGCTGCAAAAATTTGATTCGTTTTGATTAGTTTTACCTTTCTTTAATTTTTGCAATCTATTCCGATACGGTTTAGCTCGTTTTGGTGCTTTTGGTTACTTGTGATTAGTTTAGGTCAGCTTTCGGTTAGCTTTAGTTAGTTTTAAATTATTTTAGTAATTTGAACCGGTTCCAATACGTTATGGTTAATTTTAGTTAGTCGGCAAAATTCGGTTAATTCAAGTTCGTTTCACCTTATAAGCTTAATATTTTGAATCTGTTCTGATATGTTTTGGCCCATTTTGGTGCTTTTGGTTACTTTGGCTTACTCGTTCACTTTCGGCTGATTTCAGTTAGTTTTAATTTATTTTAGTTATTTGAACCGGTTCCAAAACGTTATAACCAATTTTAGTGTTTTTGGTTAGTCACCAAAATAAGGTTAATTTGAATTAGTTTCAACTTACTTCAATGTTTTTTTTCGATACGTTTTAGCCAGTTTTGGTGCTTTTAGATACTTTTGTTTAGCTTTGGTTGGTTATTCAATTTTCGGTTACTTTCAGTAAGTTACAATTTATTTGAGCCATTTGAACCGGTTCCGATACGTTAAAACAGTTTAAACGTTTTTGGTTAATAATGTAGGTAGTCGCAAAAATTCGGTTAATTTGGGTTAGATACATATTTTATTTTTAATCTGTTCCGATAAGTCTTAGCCCATTTTGGTTACTCTTGATTGGTTTTGGTTCAACATATTTTGGTTAAGTTTAGTTAGTTTTAATTTATTTTAGTCATTTGAACCGGATCCGATACGTCATATCCAATTTTGATATTTTTGGTTAACTTTAGTTAGTCGCCAAAATTCGGTTAATTGTTAGTTTCAACTTGTTTTATCCCCTTTTGATGCCTTTGGTTACTTATGGTCCATTTTGGTTAGTCGTTCAATCAACTTTCGGTTAATTTCAGTTAATTTTAATTTATTTTAATCATTTGGACCAGTTCCGTTACACGATAACCAATTTTAGGGTTTTTCGTTAGTCACCAAAATTCGGTTAATTTAAGTTAGTTTTAACTTACTTCATTATTTTAAATTCATTTCGATGCGTTTTAGCCCGTTTTGATGCTTTTAGTTACCTACTATTGGTTAGTCGTTCAGTCAAGTCTCAGTAAGTTTTAATATATCTTACTCATTAGAACCGGTTCCGGTACGTTATAAGCAATTTTAATGTTTTGGTTAGTTTTAGTTAGTCGCCAAAATTCGGTTAATTTGGGTTAATATTAACGTACTAATATTTTTAATCTGTTTCGATATGTTTTACCCGTTTTGGTGCTCTTAGTTACTTTTGGTTAGTTTTGATTAGACATTCAATCAGCTTTCGATATGTCATAAGCAATTATAATGTTTTTGGTTAGTCACCTAAATCCGGTTAATTTGGGTAAGTTTTAACTTACTTCAATCTTTTTAATCTATTTCGATATGTTTTAGCCCGTTTTGGTGCTTTTAGTTATTTTTGGATTCAATCATCTTTCGGTTACTTCCAGTTAGTTCCAATTTATTTTAGTAATTTGAACCGGTTCTGATATGTTATAAGCAATTTTAATGTGTTTGGTTAGTTTTGGTTAGTCACCAAAATTCGGTTAATTTGGGTTAGTTTTAACTTACTTCAATATTTTAAATCTATTTCAATATGTTTTAGCCCGTTTTGGTGCTTTTCGTTAGTTCTGGATAGCCCTTCAATACACTTTCGGTTAGTTTCAGTTAGTTCCAATTTATTTTAGTCATTAGAACTGATTCCGATACGTTATAATCAATTTAAGTTTAATTAAACAAGCTAACACAATCTCTCACGCGTACGACGTTATGTGTGGCAAATGTAGCATGCACTTTTTCACGATTTGAGGCCCTATTTACGAAAACAGAAAGATTATCAATGTTAAAACAAAACGATAACCTAAACCCGCAAGCGCGACTATGCAACAGATCTCTCACAGGGTACATGCTCGTTTACTGTTGCAACGTTGCGACCTACGCTCGACGGTCGTAAAATATCAGTACATTTACGACCGTCGATTGCGAACCTCTGTTAAAATACAGCTGCTTCAAATGCTCCGCGTAACGCGCGTATACGGTCACCAATGAATTTGGCAGCGATGCACGTTTTGTGCCGGAACGCTGTGTCCGCATTTAGAATAAGCGGCATTTTGCGAGCATTTCATACCAGATTTATTATTAAATATTGAATATTACTTTAAGCCGCTCACGTTGGTCTGTTTTCGAACTAGTGACTGACGTCACTGACTATTATTTCCGTCTCAAGGTATAGTTAGTTAGTCGCATTAGTCGCATTGAAACCATCCGCGTGCATTTCTATGAAACTAATTAAAAACAGTTTTCTTGCAAGCCAATTCCATTGTGTTTTATTTCACCCATAATCCAATATTTCTAAGACAAATGTAGTATATGAGGATCATATCACGTTTTCGTCCTAACACGGGAAAGATATTTTTATTCAAATTCAAATTCAAATTCAAATGTTTTATTTGCCCATATAAAATTATAAAATACAGTTATAAATCTTATTAAAATTTTGACAAAAAGGATTAAATCCCGATTATAAAAACCGTTAATCTGTTGATACAGATGAAATAACTCTTAAAAATCTAATTTATATAAAATAAATCGTAAAAAAAGCTAATAATAATAAGTAAAAGAAAATTATTCCAGAACGGGAGAGCGGTATTTTTTTCTATTTTTTTTTCTTTGACAAAGTCCTCAACTAATGCCAAACAATTTTTCATATTTATCCTATTTTGTATCTGATGCTATTTAACCTATTCTTTGTTCAACTAGTAACTGTGATTTGATTTTTTTAGAAAATATTTTTAAAGATAGTTGTTTAATACAGGATGGAATACTATTCCACATTATAACCCCCTCAAATTTAAAGGAACGCTGAAATGATGCGGTTCTATGGCTTGGCACAACAAAAATATCATTATTTCGCGTCATGTGTCTATGCTCAAAATCTAAAAATTCATTTCGCAAGTTTGCCGGTTGGCCTTCCTTTATAATCCTATAGATAAAGTTAAACATATGATGCTTTCGTCTATTTGTCATATTTAATAAATTATTGTCATTAAGATATGACGTTACATGGTTTCTATATGGGATATTATAGGCAAATCGCATACAGGAATTTTGAATTTTTTGAATTGCTTTTTTGGTGTTTGTATACAAAGAGCTAGTTACACAACACACAAATCGAGAATAATCTAGACTCAAATAAGTTAAGAAAAACGTCAAAATACTCCTGCGATTTCTGGCAATTACAAACATAAATTCTAACAAATGTTTTTTTCTTCAAACGTCAGTAAATTCGTCATTACTCGACTGTGTAGGCGGCCGTGAAGTTTCGTTTTTCCTCCGCCGGAGCTTTACTTTTCACTTTTCCGCCGGCGGAGGTAAAAGTGTTGTCATAGCAACATAGATACAATACAAACAGACAACAAAATAAGCGTCAACAACTCAAGATTTATTAAACTACAATTTGTATTTATCACTCAATTTGTGACTGCATTTCTAAAAATCACTAATTTAGGAACAAATTGGTTATTATTTAATCGAACTTACTCAATAACTGCTTATCAATACGGAATTAAAACGCAATCGGAGACGCAATCTTAAAAAAATAATTATTGTTGACAGTGTCCACTGACAGCTTTATGTTACATTACCATAGCAACAACCTGTGCCTATTCACCGACACCGGTCTAAGCCGCCTTGCGAACCCACTTATCTTTAATAATAATTAGATATTATTACTATTAAAAAGAGATGTTTTTGTATTAATTTGTCGACATTTGAAGAAAAAACAGCATATTTTATTTGGAGGAAAAGTTACTTTTCATGGCTCGCTCTCTATTACCAGCCTCACTCCGTTCGGCTGTTAAACACGAGCGCGCCATGAAAAGTATCACTTTTCCTCCATATAAAATAATATACTATTTTTATTTTATGACTAAAACACATAGACCAAAATAAATTTGACTTTTTCATAGTCATTTTTTCTTCTCTGCAAGATGGCGTCATCAGATTTTTGATCCAATGTTTCATTCCATCGCCATCATTAGCAACTAGCACTGATGATACATTTTCGGCTCGAAACGTCGGATATATGTCAAGTGTATTATGTCATTAAATTTAGAATTAAAATTAGAGTTGAATAAGCTAGAAATAAAATTTTTCGACTATTTAAAAAAACAAAGCTGATGATGGTTGCGAACAAACGATACCTCGGTTTAAAAATCTTGCAAAGCTATCTTATAGAGAAGAAAAAGTAACAATCAAAATGTGGAATTTATATTGTCATATCACTTCAAATAAAGTCAGAAAAAAATAAAAACGATATCGCGGATATTCGGCTTTTTTCGAATACCTTCGAGAGTATTCGGAATTTTCAAACTTCCGAGGCGGCATTTTGATTGGCATCAATTTGCGCAACTTTGCCCTAATTTAGCCGACTTCGTATCTCTTATAGTTTCCGAGATCCCAATGCTACGCCTCGAATTTGGGACAACCTGTACAATTGAATACATACATTCTCAATAATCATATGTATTCACAAATAAGTAATGATTACTTTGTAATGAACACAAAGTATCTGATACTCGAATATCAAGTATGAATCAGCATTTACTCTATATTTATAAAAGTAATCGTTGCATGACACTAGTAGTTTATCTAAAAACCTAGGTAATTCAAGCATCTTCTCATAGAGACACCGCCACTCTTCTATTCTTATATCGCTCCAAAAATTAAATAATCCCCCTTCAGCTTACAGTACATTCCTATTATTTTGTTTCTTTCACGTATCAAATGCTTCGTAAACATTTCTCACTAATTCCCTAATAATATTTACAATAAATTATGGGTTTCTTTCTGAAATCATATTGATTAATCATGGAAATGATTAGCAACTCTAATCTACCCGTAACATGTATATGGTAAAACATAAGTAGGATACCTATCTTCTACTAACATGCAACGGTTTCTCATATTTCTCTACATGTATGTGGGTAACATTATTACAACTTTTATATACATAATTAAAATGTGACATAATGATGGCAATCCGTGTCTTATCGCTTTTATCAGCAAAACCGAACGCACAATTCTTATAAAATATTATATTTATCATAAAATAAAAGTCACAAACTGATTTTCTTATCATTTTTATCAACTTATGATCATTAGTCAATGCATGCAATACTACAAGCGATGAGCCCAACAATTTATTTTCATTCCATCACCTGTATATCTGCGTATATTTATTGTTTAAATATTTAACTGATAGTGTTCAAACAATAATTTTATTTAGCCGGTTGTACTTAGTACTTAACTAATCACTTGAAGGAATGTCGCGATAATTTCTTCTGTGAAAAAGTGTCCGTTTATTGTTTGTTGTTGAATTGGCAGAATTGATGAAAATATTTAATTATTCCTAGATTGAATTAAAAACAAAACCGCGAAAGAAGTAATTCTAATGATGGTAAGCACAGTATTATTACATTATAATCATAGGCTTTAAGTATGAGGAATTGTTATCAAATTTAAAGATACGCTTAGGAATTGCAATATATTTTTATGTTTACCGCTATTATACCTATATGTAGCTGATCGCCTGTGTATACAACTCTAAGTGGTATGGGATGGCACTGACAATGACAATAACTCGCTAGTTTTTACGAGAATAACCGAGTCAGGATTATTATTACTTGCGCCATGCGCTTTTATTGGTCAACAGGCATGCCATTGTGTCTAGATTTGCTTGTCTATATCACGTGAGCTAGTGCAAAACCCATTTAATTTACTTCTGAAAATATAATGATGGACCTTGGTGTAAATAATTAACATTTCTATAGTTCATAGATACTTAGTACATGGTGTTCGAAATAAACACCCTCTCATAAACTAACGGAGACAAAAACTAATACATTTTTATGATTTAGTACTGGCAAGGTCTAAAGGATGAAGAATTGTTCTCGAACCCAGTTCTCGAACTGTGGCAACTTTTTTTAGTTAAATACGGATTTTATTTGGCAGTTGAGACAGTCACATTAAGAACTTCCAGTTATAACGTAAATTCTCCTTCGAAGATCGTTTTGAGAAAACTTCATTTAGTAATTTAGACATGCCTCCTAATTGTGATTGCAATAATATATTACATACCGACAATATTTACAAGCTAAACCTATAATCTACCTAATTCTATTTATACTATTCGTTAAATCAAGCGGAACCGAAAAGGAAAAATTCTGGGAACGATCGATCAGCCATTACAATGGACTATAAAAGGTATAGGAAATCTATCTCTATTTAAGCTATATTTACAATTAGTAATTTCCATACTTTCGTATGCGCCTTACAATCTCCAGTCAGATATACTATGAATTAATAATTGTTTAATTGTTATATTATAATTATCTTCAAAAGCATGCTTGACAGCACTTGTTCTCATCGTATAAATAAGCTATATGGTCTTTGGATCTCATCTTCTAGTTTGCCCAACATGTTTTTGTTTATCAGACAAATTGTTACCGATTACTCCACCTCAGTTTTAGACTCTTTGAATAAGGCCGCTTCGGCTCTGCCTCCACACAGAAACAGATAATACTCTAAGCAAGAATCATCTTATTTTGAGAAATTCGCAGGAACGTATATCCACAAGAAATAATAAATAAGTTCCTGTTCACATTGTCATATAAATATTTATTATATTTGTTTTGAATCAGTACTGGATCAATTGAATCTAATAAGCGTCTTTTTGAAAATGATTTTATTTTATCAGAGAACTGTTAAGTACAAAAAAAATAGACGAAATATTTAATTTAGATTTTTCAATTAAAAATTAAAAATTACGCATATTACACATTATTACACATATTTGGTATTATTTAATACCCGATTATAATGAATATAGTAGTTGCCATTTTGATAATTTCTCTACTCCATTTGAAAACAATTAAGTTCAAAATGAATAGATAATACACCTACATATTTTGATTTTTTTCTGTTGTTACGTAAAGAATACGAAATGTCCGAATGGGAATAACGCATTCTTATTTTAATATTCCATATAGTTGGTATTATTTAATATCGGATTAAAATGAATATGATAGGTGTTATTTTGAGATTGCCGTTTATTATTTTTGAGAACAGTTTAGTTCGAAACGAATAAACAAAATATTCATTTTGAGTTTTTCTATTTTCAGGACAAAAAGATAAAAGTTCCGAATAAGAGTATATGTTTCTTATTTAAGTATTTTCATTTATTTATTTAAAGGTAATAACATTTATTTTGAGATATTAATTGTTGTATTTTTTAATTAGGTAATGCAATATACTACTTATACACTTCCAATTAACTCAAAGCGAATGTAAGGTGGATATTTAAACGTAGGTCGAACTTCAAATATCGTCAAATTGTATTCTATGTACCGATGCGATTTATTTACAACAAATTTCTGACATTGTAACAATCAATTCAATGTCAGTAATTTTGAATTTTCTGTAATAATTCGCGATTAAATATCCAAAAGCAAATAATTTATTTTCTTACATTCGAAAAATTCAATGTAATCTAGCACACCATTGGAATTCTACGCCAGTGGACTGCAGGCATACGGTATCTTGAATTTAATATGAAAAATTGGCGATGTAGATAGGCAACCAGCAGTGCATCTATGAATTTTACAGCTTTTCTTCAATTTGTGACATAACTAGGTGCTTTGTTTTGACAGTTACATAATTCGGAATGTCTTGTGAAGGAGATTTGATCGAGTTTTTGCGGAATGTTCTAATTAGAAAGTGAGTTCATGTTTACTTAATTGGCGGTGTTTGAATTGACCTTGTGTCAACTCGGGTATTGTAGGTTGATTTCTTGTCATCCTGCGGAAATCAGTTTTTGTGAGTCTGGGTAAATAAAACCGATGGCAGCTGAAAGACGAGTCCCTATTCGATTAGACCTTCAGGCCTAAAAGGTGAATAGGTGGTGACGGATGCGTCAAAATGTTTTTTTAATTTCCCTGGAAATTGATGGCAGCTAGGCTGGATTGTACTAATTTTTGACTCCATGGCATTTTAGTATGGATGAGCCGACACTGAAGGAGAGCCGACCAACAGGTAATTATTTGAGTGATGGCGAGTTTTTTTTAGCAGCACGACGACGCCATTTTGATACGTCTGATGTTCGTTTTATTTTATTTCAGGCTCTTAATTCTACTTTGAAATTTACTCTTAGCACTATCTAACTTTACTCTAATGGTAACTCCAACTTTGATGGAATCCTGAATTTGAACTGGTTCGAGTGATAGTACTTAATTTCAATTCATATAGGCAAATGAGGAGACTGTAGGCGAGGATCGAGAGATTCCAGGACGCAGTTCCATTCCTAAAATCGTAGCCTGGTTGTAATTGTTGATTGGGAAGTGGAGATTAAATGGTCGGGATGACTCCGTGGTTATGAAACCACTCTGCTGAAGAAGCGTTTGAAGCCCTGAGCATTCTCGTCTGGAATACCATAAAGATAAGTGATCTTTTTTTAGAAATGTTTGCACATCTCCTCATTATTTGATTTAAAAAGAAAAACAACATTTCGCAATTTAACCTTAAGTATCTTTACCTATCTCATAAATTTACCTTATCTTTATCTACTGTATCATTGATTAATCTTGTACATTTATCTTATTGTACGGCTATCTTACCGTATCTCAAAACGAGATTATATATCTTTAACTTTATGCTTCGTAACTTGGATTTTGATCTGATCAATCAAAATAATTATCTTTAGTGAGTACCTAATATGTATTATAATGATTGAATACTCTGTACATACTCGGTATTAATCTTGGAACTTTCCATTTGTAAATTTTTGTAAACTATATTATTTCTTAATTATCTTTACTCTAGTTACTACATAACAAGTAGTAATATTATTTGGCTATGTCTAATTTTTTTCCAAGGGTACCTAGGCTTGGAATTTAAATTGATATTATAAATTTTTCAAGGGTAAGCCTTAAATTTAATATAAATTGAATTTCTCTCAGAGACGTCTGATAGATTTTGCAATTATCTCCCGATTGTGACAGGTCTTCTAAATATCATAGGTAATCGAAGTTCGATAGTTTGACATTGATTTGATTTTGCTCAATTCTGAAAAATATTTTGATTTGAATTACTTTGGGATTATGTAATGAAATATTCTTGACTTATTAGTGGGCTGATTGTAACTTAAGAGCTATTTGCTTATCGGGATCATTAATTTTAAATAGGGTCGCATGGAAAATTTCATATACATTTCCTATCTCATTACATCGTAGTCCAGGATTAGTTCTTGTTACGTCTTGCTTATTTTATCTTACCTATACAGATTGTTAATTAATAATACATTTTGATCAGAATTAATTTGGGATTATGTAGTGAAATATTCTTGACTTATTAGTGGGCTGATTGTAACTTAAGGGCTATTTGCTTATCGGGACCGTTAAATTTAAATAGGGTCATATGAAAAGTTTCATATACATTAACTATCTCATTATATTGTAATCTAGGACCAGTTCTTGTTAAGTATTGCTTATTCTATTTTACCTATACCGAATATAATTGATAGTTGGAATTCAGATGTAAATTTTGTAAAAAATACTCAGGAGAGCCAAAGATTATTATTAAAATTTGTTAGAGAAAGCATATCTTTTATTTCTTGCGTTTACATTCCTTACATCTCTTATTATGGATAATGTAATCTGAAATTTAGCTTATCTTTTCCTCTCTTTCGGCTTACTTTAGACTTGGCGCCCATACATAATTGAATTTTCAGAATTCGAACTCACACCCCTGTAGTGCCACCGCAATAAGACGTATCTACAGCGACAGGGTAACTCAAGGAACATTTAGCTCTTTTATTTATTCAAATAATTTCAATTAAAATGGAAATAAAAATTAAAAAATCAAGAAATAAAAGCAGAAGGGAGAAAATGTTATAACATACGTTTATTTTGCAAAAAATTGTGTCAGCAATTTATTGTAAAAAATACATATATCGTTACATAAAATTCAATCAACATATGCTTTGACTATACTAAATATTTAGTAATATATTGGACGAATATATTGTGGTAGAAAATAAATATTAATACCTAAGTAAAAATAAATATGCAAACACATTTAAATTATGTGCAGATGAAAGAACCCTATAAAATAAAAATATACCTCTTGAATTAAGTTTAAATATGATTCGTACATAATATGTTCGCTTTAAGATAATAATTAAAAAATTAGTATATCGCGGGTGCACGAGCAATATCTCCTAATTCATATTCGGCATATTTTACAGCAGATACAAAAAACTTTTTTATTCGACTAATTTAAGAGTTATTTCTGGTTTTATAGTAAAATTAGTTTTCTTTTATCGTTGATTATTTAAAATTGACATAATTTTGTATTTATTTTATTGATTTCAAATAAAAATTGAAATAGGAGAAAATGCTTCTATAGTTTTTTCAGATAGGATAAATTACTGCATATATTTTAAATGTTATAATATTTTTTTTTACAAATTACACACCTGCACAATTTTCAAAAACATATTTTTATTTTAAACAACGTATATCTAAAAGAAAGGCTTACGTCAACATGACCTAAATAAAATTATTATCTTCTGGAACAAGTTTAATCTAGATTTAAACAAACGACACAACGAAAGTCTAAGTAAAGAGGTGAGTACCAGCTATAGGTATATAAATAAAAACGTTTTCTCTCAAAAAACAATGTTTTTAGTAAATGTATTATCCTCTAGAAAAAAATTAGCATAGGTTTTAATAATAAAAGACACAACGTAAGTCAAAGTAAAGAGATGAGTTATAATAAAAAAACTTTTTTCCCTGAAAAACTATGTATTTCTATTCGTGGATAATACTTAAAAAAACATTGAGTAGTTATACAATAAGTTACTTATTATCGCGTGTTAAGTGTGTGGTAAATTATCATAGAACAAATGGGTATCTTTGGGTAAAACGGTTTTTAATTCCTGAAGGTGGTTCCATTTTTTAATCTTAATTTTGCAAGGTCCATTTAATAATTCGGGATATTCAAGAATAGGTTCCATTGGCTTAAGTCTAACTGGAAGGTGAAGAAACTCATCTTGATCGTAGTTAAGTTTAACTGTGATTCCTTCTGGGGAATATCTGATTACTTTAATGTCATTTATGACTGGATCTGACGCCACTTTTCCTGGTCTGATACTAGAATATCATAGGTGTTGGGACTGTGAGTAATCTTTAAAAAATGAGAAGTCCAATACTTTTACCTCATACGGATTAGGCTTTGTCCTGGATTCTTTCGTAATAGTAGCATAGTCGCTGGGTAAGTGTATTTCTTTATTTTTAAGTGTTCGCTCTATTAAACTGTGAACCGAGTCACACTCCATTTGTGTGTGACCCGGCTCTAAATACTTCTGGAAAATGATAATGTTATTTTGAATGGCTAAGTTGAGTAAGGCATTAGACAGGACGTGATTTCGGTTTTGATAACCACAACCATCCGAGTAAATTATTATAGGAAGGTTTCTATCTAGGCATTTTTCAGTTAGATAGGCAATGATGATACTGGTAAAGGTAGACGCTTTAAGTTCGTTATTCTGATCTTCGCTAAACCAGTAGCATGTAACATTTCTTGTAGTCATGTCGTAAAAGGTTAAGTTGTGACAACAAAGTTTAGTTTTGAAGTAAACCTTCCCGGCAGGTAAAAATGGACAAAGTTTGACAGCCTGAAGATCCATCGTCAATACCACACATTCGCTATTTTCTGCCTTTATTTTGTCGTCTGACTTACTTTTTCGGGCTTTCTCTTTTCGTTCTATATGTTTCAAATATTCTTGTTCTGTAACATTTTGGTATTTATAGGAGAAACAAGTATTACATTGGTCTTTTTTTTGTTGGTAAAGAGCCAGGTTTTTTTTTCTCGAAATTTTTTATTAAAGATGTTTCTGTTTACTGGATTACACTTTTCATATAAGCATGCTCTTTTGTAAACTTTATATAAATCTGTCATGTTACTAAAATTATTTTCAAGATAAGCTTTGCTGTGTCTTGTCTACAATAATGGGCAGGTAGTTTGGGCAAATTGTCGAAAAAGGCATTTAAAAACTTGTATTCAGCAGTGTATCGGGATATAACAGGCTCGCTCATAGATACATCACTATCAATTTTTAAAGCCATTCCATAGGAACTATTATTAACCCAGTCTTGTACTGTCTTATACCCCAAAGCTAAGGTGTTTACAAACATTGTCCTACATACCTGTAAATAATTCTGTTTACCATCATTCGGAAAGTATTCAAACGTTCCTTTTCTTCTAGAGGCCTCTTTGCTGCGAACTTTAGTGGGAATTTTTCTAACATTTGATGCCACAAATACTTTTCGCTGTTTCCAATCCATATGCTTCCAAAATGTGTTAAAGATTTCTTGTCTGCATTCCTCTGAGAACTTCCAGCAATTTCTTTTTTTCTTAGAACTCTTGCATACAATTGAACTACAAGGTGGCTTTAAAATCCTTTTCGACCGTGGTTTATCTTGTCTCATCTTTTCTCCTCTTTTTTTCGTGAAACCTAAATAGTCCAGACCCTCCATCCGTAGTTTTTTATTTTTTTCCCTTTTACTATTCTCCTTGTCATTAAATTTCCTTTTCAATTCTTGTTGGTTCATTAATTCCTCATGTTCTTCAATATTATTTCGATTGCTGTTTCTTCTGTTTTCATCACTACTACTGCTGTTTTCACTCTCTGGTTCGTAGTTTTGGTCTGAATCATTATCTGAGCCAGTGGAATGTGCGTATGGTACTTGTCGCGTTTGCGTCTTCGGAGAAACATCAGACTTGATATTATTATTTGAGCAGGTGGGTTGTTCTGTTGTACCTAGTAGACAGTCTTGTTGTAGGAAATTGTCATTAATATACGTCTTTGGAAAAATATCAGTCTTGGTATTCACATTTGTGCAGGTAAGTATGTTTCGTTGCTCTATTGTACTTTGTAAACAATCTTGATATAGATGATTACCATCGCTAGTATTATCTAGATACAAATTTTCATTGGTAAATATATTAATTTTATTTTGACTGGATTCGGCATTACTAGTTTCCAATAAACTGTAGTTTGGGTTTGACATCGGTATCTACGGGTAAATTCACTTTTTCAATAACTGAAACCTGACTATTTTCAATCAAGTCATCTTCAAAAATAATGGGTAAATTTCTGCAGGTCACAATTTGCCAACGAATTTTCGGAATCATTCTCATCAGCCTCGTAGTTATTAACGTTTTCTTCCTTTTCATTGCTGTTGACCAGTAGTAAAATCTTTTTCCCTCTAGATAGCATAATGCAAAATCTTCTATGTTGCAAAAAATGGTTTTCAAAATCTTCTATCTGAAATCAAATACAAAAATTTAATAGAGTCTATATCTATTATCACTCTCTATTGCAAAATAGTGGAAAATGAGAAGCCTTCATTGCTTAATAAAAATTATCTTAATAATACTTACGCAGATAATAGTATTTTATTTATATTTCAATTGAGTTAATAGTGTTATTAGTTTCTGCCATCTACAATATGATGCAATTTCTCCTATCTCAAAAATCAAAATGTACGAAATCTCCTATCTGGAAATAAATAAAAAAAACTATATTACAGTCTACCTTTTAACGAAAATAATAAAAAAAAGCAAATATATTTACTACTTACCGCTAAATAATATAGTTTTCTGGAGCATTTTTCCAGCGAGCACAACATACCCCTGCCGCATCGCATAACGAACTGACGACGTGGGAGAAATTGCAGGGCAATAATACTCTGAATTCTGGTGGGAGAAATTTCATTTGCATTTTAAAAATAGAAAGAAATTTTTCTTGAATTAGGAGTTTTGTAGAACGCTGCGCTGTTGTATAACAATTTCAGAAATGCGATAATCTCATTTTGACCAAAAATTCAAGATAGGAGATATTGCTCGTGCACCCGCGATATTCTATGTATTAGAATGTAACCACTCTATCATCCTGATGATTTTTCATCCGAAGTCTATGCACTGGCAAAGGACAAGTCTTATCGAACCTTTATAGGGGTAGAAGGCAAGGATGTAAATGACGATATTTTTTATAACAAAAAACCAAACTTAATAGAAACAACTGACTGACAACAGAAATATTTAATTCTCAAAGTCAAAATATGTATAATTATACAACAATATTATCTTATCTGCTTTGTCAAGGTAAAATAAAACATAAAAATAAATTAATAAATGTAGCTAATTACTAAAAAATTATAATACTTATCTTTAGCAACAAAATGTCTTTCGGTGTGGAACGAGTATATTATAAAAAAAAAGTTGATTTTAACTAATGTGATGATGTAAATTTTTCGAAAAACTCTGATCAGTTATTACAAAAGGCAATATTGCTGTCCGGATATCCGAAATCTATGTTAATCTGCAATAGAAAAAAAATATGTAACGCTCTGTTCCCAAACAAATACAAACCTAATTTACATAAATATGCAAGTTTACAATAATCTCCAACTTCACAAAAATCTCCAAGTTCACAATCGGTGGTACAGCCTTTAGTGCAGGAACAATGGCGGCCCCCAGCTTTTAGACAGTGGAGAAGGGTCGTGGTGAGTTATAATGCCTGAGTGCCACGCGGTTAACTTATCGCCATGCCCTGATATTGGATCTTCAGTGAAATTCGACCAATAACCACGAATTGCTCTCCTCCCCGCTGTAACCTATTGAAAAACTTGGAAGGGGAAACAAAAAGAAATATCACCCCAATTAAACAAAAATAACAAGTGTATATTCCGTATTGGTGACTATACTGTTGAAGTAAATAAGAAAAATAATTGCTACAAGAAGAATTTTCTTGTATATGTAGCTATGACAATTAATATATCAATGTATGCTAAAGATGGAATATTAAAAGTAACGGTTTAATGTTAAATAGTACTTTATGTTATACCTACGGCGCCCTATAAATACGAATATGTGATCACGTGTCGTTTACATGCCCTTGATTGGTGTTATCAACCTATGCGGTACAAAAACATGATAACTTCTTCTACTTCTACACTCTAAATAACTCTAATCAATAAGCGAGAAGTTAACGTGCTAGTTTCAAAAATATTTATATTATACGACGCTGAAAATAAGTAAAACACGCGATCAAGACTACGCTGAAATGAATTAATAACACGCCAAAACTATCCGGATTAGCTGGATAATCCAGTATACATATGCTAACTACTGAGAATAATTCGTTACTCCCAAATAACTTGAAGGTAGCTATCTTTTAAATCAAGTCAAACCATTAATACTTTCATTAAGCAAACTCATCCGAAACTTTAATTTAAGTCGCCCTAAATCAACAATCAAATAAAACACAATAATAAAATGAAATGAAATAAAAGTCCCAAAATATACTAGATAATATCCTAACTTAACACTTATCTGATACGTTATCAAGCCAACAGTGAGTTCATCCAGGATCTAGGTGTTCGTCGAATCACTGGAGCGTCAAGGTTGAAAAGACACACTCCGTATGCGTTGAGGCTTGAATCAGACAGCGAGACACGCAGTCAATTGATGGTTACTCCGAAACCACGTGTTGTCGGAGGAGTCTCAGTATGCAGTCTGGAAACTCAGGTAGGAAACCGGATCGTAAGAGGACAATGGAAGGCCCATAACCAATGATCCCAAAATAAAAATCGAAAAATAGAAATCCAAAACCAGAAATCCAAGAACAGAAAAGCGAAAACAGGAAAACCCCTGAAACAAATAGGGCAAATTAGCACGTTGATCAAGCCAGAATATGAAGGAAACAGGTATGGAACCTCAACAAATAACAGATTAAAACAATATCTGCATCAAATTTACTCAAACAACATACCTTTAGATGTTAAACGGGGTTCAAGTGTGTGGCAGCTCTCGAAAGTCAAATCCCCAAACGTAGGTGCAGGTGGTCGAATCTACAAATCTTCCTTCATCTACAATCATCCATCAGACGAGAAACCATCGACGACCACAATCCTGCTCAAGGGCTTCGTTGAATAATCTCCTAACTAGGGCACTGTATATTTCACACTAAATATCAGTATCTCAACGAAAATTCCCAATTTCGAGAGCTCGGCACTGAAACCTACTGGTTCCTTCAAGATCACATAAAGACTAAATTGGCTTGCTCCGAAAATGACGAGGCTAGCAGAATTAACATCGCGCCGGCCCAACATACTATGTTGCCAACAGCGTCCCTATTTGTAACAAAGTACTAGAAAGTTAAGATGTCATACTTCCGGATTCACCAAATCAAGCGCTAAAGCGACTCATTATCGAAATGATTTAAATCAGTCAGAATCTACTTTTATATGCTTGGTGGGAATATATAACCCACGCGTTATGCGGCAGTCTAAAATTACAATCAACACGCACCACTAATAGCATTATGCCAAATAAGGCATTAACTTGGCAACAGTGTCGACCGTGAAGGCCACGCGCTTGTCCAGAAAGCTGTCACTTATACCGCCAAAATTATCCTCCACAGACTATGTGAAACATAGACCAATTTCGTTCCTGTCGGTAGAATCTACTCCGAGCTGAAATATTATCGAACTTTAATAATGGAGAGTCCGTGTAACACTGCGTCAATATGCAAGCCTAGAGGGCTAAATATTGATATAATCAGCAAATTCAAGCGTATGATAGCTAAATCCTACAATAAATGCATCGCGAATTAGAGTGGTTCTCGAGTCGATATCGACGGAGGGATCCGATGCGCTTTCCACCGGTCGTGTAGTCTATGGTTTAAAACCGGAGTGACATGACATACTTCTAACAAACGTCAATGTTTCATTCCCAAAATGAAAATATTCCGTAATCACCTAAGCAAAACAATATATTATCAAGTATAAATCAACGAGAAAATTACCACAGAATGACCATCAAGTATACAAAAAGTAAGTTATAATTACAGTGTTAGATATACCTAAATAACCTTAAAATATAACTCGGCATGTCCAAACTCCAATTACTCGGCTAATCTGTAAACAATCTATCACTGTTGTTTTATTTTAGACACAACCCTCCAAGAAAGGCTGAAATGCATTCCAGATGCCCAAAATACTTCGAATCAGCAATTAAAGATCCATAATTAGCAAGGTCGAAAACAGTGGATGGCCATCAAGGTGTATTATCGAACTGAAATAATGAAACCAAGCCAAATGATTAGAAGAAGGGTTTCTTTCTCCATTTAGAAAGACAGCATAATAGGACCAAACCCAGGGGAAAATACCAATATACAACGAAGCTTTGTGGTTCCAGCTGCAACAATATATCGTGTGTGTGAAGTTAATTCGTACAAAAGAAGGCATGTACATTTGATATATTGTAAAGACATAAATATGAAATATTTGCTTTAGAATACCTAGTTTAATGAATTGGGTTCCATGCTTTTCCAATACTAGTCCTATTGTGGTGATTATCTAATTTTTGTAGTCTATTTTAATAAATAATATGATTATTTTCCCTCCAGAAATAGATCAATTTTAGTAGACAACGTAAATTTTTATTTTGATCCTTCGCCATTTCGTCCAGAAACCATCAGGTTATAGTATAATATGTAATCGTAGCCTGCTACAAATAGTACTCAGTAGTAAATGTCGTACCCAATATCAAGCAATGATTTGCAAATTGGAATTTATCAGCAAAAACAACTTATATTTATAATAAAAAATTGAAGGGTTATTCTGCAAAATGTTCAACAGACAATCAATCAATCTTTATTCATGCCAATAATTTAAACAATTTATAAACAGACTAACACTAACTTAAGTCACAACAGACTAGCACTACATTAAACTAAACTAAAATCTAACTATACTAAAAACAATATAAAATACTTATACACTACAAAACACGATTAAAATCCTTAAAAAACGTGGTTTAAAAACTCTTCAAGTGAGTAAAATGAGATTGCTAATAAAATGTTTTTCATATACATTTTAAAACTGTTTAAAAGTACTTTATTTTAGAGGGAGAACTTTAAAAAAAATTACCCCCAAAAAACCCGGTTCATCCCGACACCTTCCCAAACGGCATTAAAGAGGTACCAAGTCTGTCATTTACCCCTTTATGTTTGGCATAATTTTTCGTCTCTTCCTGGTATACACTATTTTGTTTGTTTGCTTTGGGCATATTTTTAGAGCCTGACTTTGTTCCTCTGTCAGGCTTTGATATCCTAGCTTCTTCGAGCAAGTTGCACTGGACTCCCAATGTAGGTGTTGAAACCGAATCAGTCTGTGTTTCCGAGCACTCCTTAGTGGCTTTGCAGGAATCAACATTTTTTATATTTTCGATGATCTTAGTATGGTTTTTTAGTTCTCCCATTTTATTTCCAAGATCTTTAAGCAGATATTCAATATTTCTTCTGTAGTCCTTACATTCCCTTTCAAGTGCTTCATTTCGTGTCTGCTGGTCAGCCAGTTTATTATGTAGATCTATGTTTATATCTATAACGGTTTCTCTATTTTCGCTTGTTTCTTCATTGTGGATTATATTTGTAAGACTTATGTTAGGAGAAACGCTTTGAATAGTCTCGGTCAATTTTATCTTACCACCGTTGGACCTTAGTGACCTTTCAGACAATTGACCAACATTTTTCTCTAATGCTGCACAATTAGTCATTGTTAACAGCAACAGCAAATAAATACGGCCTTAAAACACTTTGTCATAAAGAGCAGGAGTAACATTAATACTGGAACACAGTTGCAGACTCTCCTAGTTTATTTATAGGTAGGTTTGCCAGATTTTTTCGTTACTTTAAGGGACAAAGGATCAAAAATACGGGATTTTCTTGATTTGCCCGGGACAAATGAAACAAGACAAATTTGATAAAGTTCTAATCGAACCCAAGGCTATCATTCTATAATACACCAAAACAAATGGTCAATATTTTAATGATGATTGAGGATTTCGTTGTTGGCTTTCACAAATTTATAACACAGTTAGTATCCCTCGAAATAATCACAAAATATAAGGCCGATTTGGTGACAGTGTGGCTACAATTACTACATTATTCTACACAAAATGTTGAATTGTAATGTAATGTAGAATAATGTAGGACGCGGACGTAGCTATTGTAGCCACACCGAACACAGAACAGACTAAAAAAAAACAAGTGTAAGTAAAGTGTCATATTAGCGGATAAAGACAGCATGCGAGGAGCATTCCACCACCTGACGAGTCCTGGGCATGCGCTTTGAAATGCAAGTTTACCAATGTTTTACGGTGCAGCGAACTGCTGTCAAGTGCATTGATCAGAATGCTCACCCTGTGATACGGCGGCCCGGATTCGATTCCCGTTGGTGTTTTTTTATTTTATTTTCCTGAGGTTATGTTTGTAAAAAGTTATTTTTCTTCACTTTGGGCATGCTTTGATTTTAGTTAGTTTTTGTGGGTTGCGCCCCCGTAGCGAGCGAAGCGAGCGGAGAGTTATGCGTGAACTGCAATATTAGATATTCTAATACAAACGTTACAAATGTAAACAATAAGCAACACATGTGTTTGTAATGCGCGCGCAAGCCCAAGAATCGACTGGCGGTGAAATGCTCTTCGCAAGCTAGTTCCTTTACTATAAATATGTTTTTCGCACATTTACTAGGGATTGTGCTAATATGATTTTTGTAATGAAATGTTTTTTATTTGATTTATCAAGTTTAGTAATTGATTTTTGATTTATTAAGTTCAGTTGTTTTTGTTTGTTACTTTTTAAAGCATAAGTATATATTTTTTTCTTTGTGTGAATTAAGTTTTAGTTATATTTTTAATGTAAAAAAAATGTAATATAGTTAAGTGAACACATATAATAAAAGTTTAAAGAAGCTTTCTTGGGTACCTTTATTGTGTATCGGGGGTGGCCAATTTTCACTTACATACGGTGGTCAAAACCTTTGGCGCTGCCCTGGTCGTGCATAAGCCACATATGTTTTCCTGATAAAATAGGGAGCTCTTTGAACATTATCGCCCGGTCTTCATCAAGGAACTGAAGAGAGGATTGTCCATTAAGCCCTCGCAGGAGTAAAAAAGGTTCTATTAAATAAATCATCAATAATCCCAGCCCACACATTTATTGAAAACTGATTCGATGATATGATTCAATAATCGCATGAGGATTTTCGTCCGCCCATAGATCGTTATCGTGGAGAGTTTTAATTGAGTTTCTAGAGAAATTTGCTTCATCCATAAATAAAATACGTTTGCCAAATAAAGGATTTTCAATTCGTTTTTTGAGAAACCACTGGCAGAACTTAATGATGCTTAATGGAAAATCTCTGAAGCGTCCCGCAGAAACTTTGAATATGATAGGGGTATAGAAGATTTTCTATAAGAATTTTCCAGTGTATGCGAAAGATTGGATGTTGACGTAAACTTTCTCGTACTGATTTCGAGGTGCTTACTTAGTTTCTGCTGTCCCTATGTTTGATGCATCTATTTAGAACTGTAGGCTGATTTGAAAGATCCGGTTTCATGAGGGCGCCTGTGAATTCTAGAGGATGTGCTTCGATTGTTATGTTCATAAGTGAAATGCATATCTGCCCACTCAGCAAGGTAGACCTCCTAGGGATTTTCCCCACTTATCATTGCTCTTTAAAGCATTTGGTTGATAACCTTTCAAGTTTTGCTTCATTTTAATTTGAACTTTTGAATTAGAATTTGTGGTACTCATATACAGGATGACCTTTAGAATTACGCGGAATATCTATAAGGCGATGCAAATTTCTTCCCCAATACAAATTTATTACCCACTAATCTTGTCTTGTATTTGATTGAACCTACTGCTGACACACGCTCTGTGGGAGATGCTATCTACAATTTCCCTCAGATAGCGTAGAAGGCTTTGGAGGGTCCACCTTCGTTCCCATTGGATTGACAGTGAGATCAGTTTACGGGTTGGACGTTATCCTGAGACCTCTTGTAAATAACATTGTAGTGACATACCTAAATATCGTTATGGTGTCTTCTTATTTATCGCAGTCGCACACACAGTAAGAGTAAAGGAAGATCTTCTGGTACTTGACGAGCGGTGCGTAGTTTAATCGATTAAATTCATAGTTCTCCTGATATAATATATGAATATTTCCTTCATCGTAAAATGGACCAATCAGACAGCCCGATTTTCTGAATAAATTTTTTTTAGATAGGTGATAATTGCACTAGACTTTGTTTAACAGCGATTAAATTGCGTCCTCCATATTGGATTTTGTTTTGTCGATTGTAGCTGATTATTGCAATTTTCATTAACGGTTTTCGAAAAAACATTATTTTCTAAATGGTTCGAATGATCTAATATTGATTGTTATTGCTAAGAGCTCCGATTTTCTTTAAAATTTGTATTTCATTATTTTGGTATGAGGTGATAGAAAACGTCAAATTTTGAAATATTTACATGTCGACTTTGATAAGCGGACCTAGTCAAAGCATCATTTTGGTTGCGTCGTTTTCAACCTTTTGTGTGTTTTTGGTACTTTGATCAAAATGAATCCGCGATTTAGGTAAAATTTGTTGAAAAATATAAAGTTACCGTTAAACTTTTTTAACGGCTTGTATGGATTTAATTTAAATAATTCAGGAAATAATCTAGCCGTACACCACTCAAACTATGAATTTAATCGATTTAACTACGCTTAATATTTCTCGCATGATTTTTCTTTTTGGCAAATAGTTTCATGCAAAATAATTTATAAATAAAGACCCTCGACCGCTTCGCGGTCTCGGGTTTTTATTAAATTATTTTGCATTCAACATTTTCCAGAAAAATCATGCTCAAAATATTGAACATAGTTTAATCGATTAAATTCATAGTTCTCGTGATATAATTTGTTAGATTAATCGAATACCTACTTACCTGTATGAAGATTAATCGTAATTTTCCGAGCTTGTCTTCCGATATGATTATAGTGCGCCAAGCGAGTGAACCTTAACAACGACTGAAGGTGGTAGAGGACTAACACGTAAAAAATCTTGCCTTCCCATAGGCGCACGAGGTTATTCCTACCATATTATTATTGATAATATTGATTAGGTTAAGACGTTAAAATTAATTACAGTTTTTTTTTTATATTACAGTCTTGTAGTACATAATATGTCATACAATAATATCTCATTTTTATAATAAGGATAGTATTCTATGATATTATTTGTTGTATGTATTACATAAATATGTTGTAGTAATAAGTAGAGTTCGTTTCCCGAAGGTTTTGTATTTACGCCATTGATGACGTCGCTTAATTTGGAAAAAAACTGTTTATCGTAGCTAATTCATATAAATTCTCTAGCAGTCAATTTTTGTATTAAAGGCAATATTGAAGCAAGTATGTTCCAAAACGCTCTTTATAGAACGTTCGGAATTGTTATGTAATAAAAATAATTTAGAGAGTTCAGTTAAGAGAGTTACCCGAAATATATAAAAATTAGTTAACCGCGTATAATAATCACCAAATGCAAGAAAAATATAAGAAAGGTTAAAAATCTTCAAAGATATCATCAAATTAAGTCTGATGATATATAGGTTGTGTCGATTTTACAGAATTTCTTTTTTTTTTCGCTAGAAAAGGGGTGTTCTATAGAGTAGCTTAAGCCAAAAAAATCGGAGGATTCGCCACATTTGAGCCGAAAAAATATTCGCGTTTTGAGGCTAAATTGCCCTAGAAGGGCAAACTTCCACTACGACTTTCCCAGATGTAACGTGAAAATAATGAAATTTTAGTAACCGACACCGGGGGCCTGGCACAGTGTTTCCAAAAGTTGCACATTTTCTTATGGGGAATAACAGTGTTGTTTACTATTTAAGTATATTTAATATTCCACTTCACACATGACCCTCCGCTCGCTTCAAAGGCGCAACCAAACAAAACTAACCCAAACTAACCCAAAACATGCCGGAAATAAAAAAAAATTAAATTTGTCAGTCGAAAATGCAAATATTTTTTAGTTTGTTTTTCCTCATTTGGGAATGTCTTGGGTTAGTTTGGGTTAGGTTTGTGTGGTTACGCCCCCGGAGCGAGCGGAGGGCCACGTATAAAGTGAAATATTTGACGAATATATACATGCAAAGGAATAGTGTAATCGAATGAGTGTCTCTTTTATTCCGATGAATGAATGCAAATGCACATTGAACAATCATCCAAGCAGCCACGTTTACCATACGGCGGGCAATGATATCATTATGGCAGGATCAACCATCCCTTCATCTTCATTCAATCGGACTACTGGGGGTCTCGGTCAACAGCAATATGTCCTGACATGACCACGTTGCTAACGTCGCAAAATCAGCCTCCCAGAAGCTTAGTACGCTATTTCGCAACAAAAAATTTATACACCGCAGCAGTTGCTCTTGCTTTACAAAGCGCAAATAAGACCGTGCTTAGAATATTGCTCACACATCTGGGGTGCCACGTTAGAGCACACCCTAAAGCTACTGGATTCCGTTCAGAAGAGAGTTGTGCGTCTCGTCGGTGACCCGGAGTTGACCCGGAATCTGGATAGTCTGAAACACCGCAAACATGTGACCGAGAAATCCCTGTTTTACAGATACTTTTACGACAGATGTTCCCAGGATTTGGCCCGCCTTATCCCGCCCCTGACAACGTCTGTCAGACAGTCATGATAGACGGCAAGAGCGCACCGGTTCGTCGTACAACTGAAAACACCTAGAACATCGCTTTACAAGAACTCCTTTGTCTGGCGCACTGCATCACTGTGGACCTCACTCCCAGGACGTATATTCGGATGTAACAAGCAACATGTCCATTCGACAATGCCGAACGTTTCTTCATATGTGACGTGCACGATAGCATTTAGTCGGATGTCGTGACTGTTACATAGAATCAACAAATAAGTCTTCAATTATTTAAACACTTCATGCATGGCCCTCCGCTCGCTTCGCTCCCTATACGGGAGCTCAACAAATAGAAACTAACCAGGTGCTAACCAAAACTAACCCAAAATTTTTATTTTACTTTTTTTTATTTTGGATTAGTTTTGGTTAGCACTTGGTTAGTTTCTGTTTGTTGAGCCCCCGTAGCGAGCGAAGCGAGCGGAGTGCCATGCATGAAGTGTTAAAATAATTGAAGACTTATTTGTTGATTCTATGTAACAGTCACGACATCTGACTAAATGCTATCGTGCACATCACATATGAAGAAACGATCGGACTTTCCGAATGGACATCTTGCCTGTTACATGCGAATATGCTCCCAGGACTCCCCAAACTAACTATTCAAGAACCGTGTCAATCAACATCTTCACACACACACCGCTCGTCGAGCAAGATAGGATGTGCTACTGCAATAAGAAAATCATTCACCTAAATAAAAAAAGAGTAGAGACACTTATAGCACAACTTATTCACTACCAGCTAGTCCACTCTATCGAAATCGGAAAGTTGGATTGTCGGGCACTGCGCCCTGAGCGGTTCAGTTCCACAGTTGAATTTAAAATGAATTTTCGCTTCAAAATACATGACAAATTCGTCCGAAGCCTCGGCTATCACCCTGAGAGGTTCGGAAATTTCGGATTTTTATACAATTGTGCGTTTTAAAATTGTTTTTAAACGGATTTTAGACGATAAAATAGTTATTTATGCAACAAGTGTGTAAAGTGAACCTTTTTTTATAAATGGGAATATTGATAAAAAAATTTAATTGAAATTGAATAAAAAAAGGGTACTTTACACATGAGTAGCATACAAAATTTTTTCTACTACCGAAAAATATATGAAAAAACTATAATATTATTAAATTACTTTACGCCCTAGTGCGTAAAATAAATTATTTTACACACTAGTGCGTAAAATATATTATTTTACGCATTGCCCTAAATGTCAAAAAATATGTCAGATTTACTTTACGCGCTAGTGCGTAAAATAACTTATTTTACGCACTGCACATTAAAAAAGCATATTTTACGAATCTTAGAGAGTGCGTAAAGTGAGTACTTTACGCACGCTAGTAGAAAAAGCAAATTTTAAATGAAACGAATTGTCAAAAGTATTATTCAGATGCCCAGGCGTTTAAAACAATATTAAGTCATGACCCTTTTCTAAAATTTGCAAAACTTGGTTATTGACTTTCCCAAATCAAAGGATGCCGCCGCAAGATGACTAACTGGTAATGAATAAGAGCAATGACACACACAGCGGTTCTTGTCGAATCGGTTGCCGAGTCTGTCATTTAGCACGGCCATAACACACACAGCTGTTTTTGCGGCGAATGCATCAGATAACGTGCCGAGGCGGCTGACAAGCAGCGACTCGTCAATAGCCGCCGTATGTGTTTTTCCCCATTTGCAAAGTATATTTTTATGCGCCGAGTCGGCGTCCGACTCTGCAGCCGATTCGACACAAACCGCTGTGTGTGTCATTGCTCTAAGCTGCGCTTATAGCGCACGATTTTTCTAATGAATTTTGCTAACGAAACTACAGTAAACGTCTGGCAACAGTGTACCTTCTTAAAAAAGGAGAGGATAGCTCCCAAGATGCATTCCGTTTCTTATTGGTCGAAAGAATTGGACGTTATTATGGTTGTCATATGCACAAGAGGAAGAGGGATTTTTTGTGGTAATATGTTTTGAATGGTGGGCAACGAAATATATTCCGGGAAATACGTGCAAGCTGCTGTATATCCACTATAATACGGCTCTTGCCCTCTGCTCGCTAGGGGGGCTCAACAAACAGGAACTAACCAAAACTAACCCAAGGCAAGTCCAAAATCAGAAAAAAATAAAACGAAATGCAGTATAACAATCCAATCTAACATCTTTTCCAACAACGATTCACACAAACAATTATTTACAGGTAGTATTTGTACTTAAATCCGATCGGGGAGCAGCAGTAAGATGCAAGTCAATCATCACGAAGTCAACTGACGTACTCCAAGCCCGCCCAATTGTTTCGACCAATTGTAAACGGAATGCATCTTGGTAACTAGCCGCTAATCTTAAAAATCTTTGTTTTGGCTATTGTGACAGTTGACAGTAAAAAGGAGGATGGATATTTACAAGTAAAATTTAATTTTGTTTAATGGGGCTATGGCTATGAGTCGCTTTAAATTAGGACCGGAACAAAACGGAGGTCTCTCGTTCGACGCAAATGTAT
The DNA here is from genome assembly GCA_016904865.1 of Pissodes strobi. Taxonomy (NCBI): domain Eukaryota; kingdom Metazoa; phylum Arthropoda; class Insecta; order Coleoptera; family Curculionidae; genus Pissodes; species Pissodes strobi. The sequence goes on along the minus strand of JAEQML010048492.1, from coordinate 14,775 downwards.
CCTAGTTAATATTTTCACCCGACAATTGATTTTCAGATGTGTTTTGTCTAAATTTCTAGTGCCTTTGTGAAGTGGTGCTGAAAATTTGTGTCAAAACTCGAACTTTGAGGGCGTTTTTTCGGTTCAAATGTAGCGGTTCTTCCGACTTTTTTGGCTTAAACTATTATATAGGACACCCCCTTTCTGGCGAAAAAAGAGAATTTGCAAAATCTACAAAACCTATATATCACCAGACCCTACAAACCAAATACTATAAATAACCACACAGTTCGGCATCGGCAATTTCCACGCCAATGGCTAAAGCAAGTCGCTGCCGAAATTTTAAAATATGTAAAAAAAATTAGGTGTTGTTGTAGGGTCAAAGTGTATTTAATATATCCTGCGACCAATCACGGAATGCCTCCCCGCTAAAAATCAAGTAAACGTCGCACTGTTGCTTATTGTCGCGTATTTTAAATAGCTTGAAGGCGAATAAAATATAAACATTATAAATATTATAGTATACTTATTGCGTATTCCGTATTTCCCTGTGTAAATAAAATAGTAAATAATAAAAGACAGTAGTATTAAGGAAAATAACAAAATTAAGTATTCAAGTAGGAAATTTAAATATGTAAATTCACTATAGGAAACTAGACAGAAAATAAATTAGGATTATTGGGAAAAAAATGTGGCAGCATCTAAATATGCGAGGATATTTTTTGCCCGCATTCTTTCCGCCCAGGTTCTTTCATTTGGCAAACAGTACATTGTAGTTTCTGAATCACCATACCCATCGATACGTTTTTAAAGCATAAAATTTTTTATCTTCAACCCGAGCCTGCTATCGCACCTCGATGCTTACTCATTCTGTTTTAGAGCAAAATTGTCCGCCTAAGGGGCATGTGGTTGGGAGGGTTGTAATCATATCGGAAGACAAGCTCGGAAAATTACGATTAATCTTCATACAGGTAAGTAGGTATTGGATTAATCTATCAATTTTCCATCGCTTGCCTTCCGATATGATTACATTGTAGCTGTTTAAAGCTAGATGGTGCAATTTCGCATTATTCTACCTCCAATCCTGAGAATACTACAAAAAACACAATGAAGGCAGCAAAGTCGTTCAATTCAACTCTTTTTTAAGTATGAAAAAAAAATCAATGAAAAATCTGTCTTATAAATTCCTTAACCACTTAAATAAATATATTTTATTTAACATATATTATTGACATACAATCAGAGCAAAACAAATATTATAAATTGAACCTTAGGCAACGGAATACTTAAAATGTTACCTATGAGGGCTAAGATATACTCAAGTTTAAAATTGTATTGGCAAATATGTCACTGGGCGTACCTATAGAGGTCGAGTATAGAATCTGAAGAAGTGTCAGATTTATAGGACTCTGCCCTGCTATATTCTTAATGACATTTATGTTTACGTCAAACTTAAAGGCGGCGTGTCTTACACTATATCCGATAAAGACGTTAACGTTCATACCATACCACTGTTTTTAAAAATTAAGTTGATCCACCTACTCAAGGTTTGAGTTATTGCGTGGTGATGTGGTTTTTTGAGAGTTAAGAATAGGGATGTATAATTGGAATGAAGGTGCACGGTGACTTTAATGTACTGTTTTATAGAATTTGCGACACATAATAGGTAATTGTGGTTTTTGAAAATACGGAAAATAGGCTGGTTTTTATAGAGAGCTGAGGTTTAATTTTTTTCCGAAATCTTCAATTTTGACTGTAGAGTCTCTATTATTGTCGATCGTAATTTTGCTTAATGTTTGGATCCGATGTGCTGAACTTAGTGCCATAAGTGTTACCGTTTTCTTTGTTAGTTTATCAGGTGATAGAGATTGTAAAGGGTGAAGTGTTGATAAATATAGCAATACAGGTTTAACGTTCCATGTAAAATCGTATTTAGGTTTAGGGGGCTTTAACTTGTAGCTTCCCTTCAAAAATCTTTTTATTATATATTAATCCCTATTAGGCGATGAAATATAAAGTTATCTATAGGTACTTATCAAGACCTAAGAAGCTCCTTTGTTTACTTCGCGAACTAAAAAGGCCAGATAAATGTTTAAGATATAAGTAAAGACATCGAAATTTTGCTGTTACAGAAATTATAATACCTACTTATTAACACAAGCGTTTTATTAACAAAAAATATTTATAGGTACGCCTATGTTATTACTATTAAGTTAGCAGCAGTTGAGACAGTAGGATAACGTTGACAGTGTTATTGTTAGATATATTTTATATATCGTTGCATTATCATAAATACATAAAGTAAAAATACTAAAAGCTGGTGTTTTGTCAACACAAGAACAAGTAAACCAATTTTAAAATCACAACATTGTACTGTTTCCAAGTTCCTTCTGAGATGGATGCAAACATTATTGGTATGGCGTGACCGGAAATGCTTCTTTGAAGAAATGCTTCTCAGACAGTTTTATTGCCACCAGGAAAATTTTCCTGTATAAGAGATGAGAGTCTCTATAGAGAGTAACCAATTTTTACTCGATTTAAAAGTCAACGGTTTCCCTACTGATAAACTAAGAAACAAGGTATACCAGGGTTGTAATAGCCACACAGGTACTACCAATGTTCCGGTGGCTTCATCCTGTATAGATTTATCTAAAGCATTAAATATCATAGAAAACAAGGGAAAAGCGTAAAAATACTCATCATGCCAAGAAATTGTTGCTGTGGAGGTTGGATCCGGAAACCAGGAAATATATTTATTGCATTTTGCATTATGATGTTGCAAATAAATCTATCCGCTTATTATTTTCTGATATACCTGCTTGTTTAGTTCGTATTCTATTTCAATGGAAGTTTGTCTTGATGCCTTATCGGCTTCCTTTTTTCCTTTTGAAGCGATATAAGATGAAAAGAGTGTTATACGTTCTGTTCACACCAGCCTCAAATTTGAAAGGTTATATTGGTTAAGTTTCGATATTTTACGCTTCCCACACGATTAATGCAGGATATTGCCGTCTTATTATCGATTCTAAGTAAGACTCCAATATTTTCATTTGATTTAGTAAATAATTGTAAGCCATGACAGGCAACTTTAATTTCGAGCCATGACAAGCAGCTTTAATTTCAAGGTAATTAATATGCTTAGACTTGTCGGCTTATTCCCAAAACTCGCGACCTTTTTGGCCGTTACAATAGCCTGTAGGAGACGCAGACGCATAAGAAAAAAAAATTCCAATGAAAACGTGCTAGGCTTCATATTTACAATATATTCTAAATTATCTATCCACCAGCTAATAATTTGGTTTGCATCTTTTGAAATTAATATTCTGCTATTGTACGACTTTCCTATTAAGGCTTTAAATTTTGCGCGCCCTTGTCTTTTGATACTATGACGACTCCGAGGAACACTCCTGCCGCTGCTACCAAAACATCAATAATTTTTGCAAAATCTCGAATTGTAGTACCTGTCTTGTTAACATACTTTTTAAATTGCCTCTTTTATTGAATTAATTTTCTTAAGAGGTAAAGAAACGTTCGAGGACACGGTCCTCTGAATTAAGTCGTAAGTATCCTAGGTAAGTTATTTTTATGATGGTATTAACTGACTTTTTCTGTATTTATAATAAATCTTAAATCATTTAGGAGCATTTTGCACATTCCAAAACCGTAAAGTGCATCAGCAAAGCATGACAAATGGTTGGTATTGTTAGCTAACTGCTCCTACAGCTGTTGGCCCATGCCCCAATTGGTGTTGTAGGAACCTTTGCAAATAATTAAGTTTGCACAAAATAATGTGCGGTAGATATTTAGTCAAATAACTAATACCCTGTAAAGTATAGAGCTGTTTTGCAGACAATAGTCTTTAGGAGATAATTTGCAGACAATAAGGAGTCCATGATTGCAATCTTAATTAAATAGGTCCACCACAATATTAAAATATATACTGTTGGCTCACACTCTTTTAATAGCTCAAGTGATGATAGAATTTACTGAATAGCCCACGGCTATCCCTCAGAAAATATGGCCCACGGCCTTAATGACAAATATGTTTTGCCATGACACCCTGTAAGGTATGGAGCTATGTTGAAGACAATAGTCTGCGGGTAATATTTTAGTCAAAACAACTAAGACCCTGTAAAACATACAGCTATTTTACAGACAATAAGGCGCAATTTTAATTAAATAGGTCCCCGACCATATTAGAAATATATACTGTTTTTAGTCCCTCTTGGAATTGATTATTGCTGCATAAACAGGGGAAATATTATACACACAAGTGTATCTGACTATCATTTGGCGGTGACAAGTTTGGAGTTGGTATAATAAACGATCACTTCTTAGTAAGTCAATAGCCAACTTTTAGTGGAGACATCGAATAGGTAGGTCCTCGACCCTAGGCTTAATCAATTAATAATTTATAATAAAAATAATGTTATGAATGTTTTTTTTTATTGCGAAGCCCTCGGCTTAGACCTATCCTTTTTCTATGCCCTCGGCAAGAATTTTTCGATTGAGTGCTATTTGTATGCAAATTATAAGGCCCTCGGCCTATGCACTATCTAACTCAATCTGAATTTTTCGATTGAGTGCAAATTAGCAGGCCCTCGACCTATGCACTATCTAACTCAATCTAACTAACTCTTTGTAGGGAAGTCGAATAGTTAGGCCCTCGACTCTAAGCTTAATCAATTAATAATTTATAATTAAAATAATATTAAGAATGTTTTGTATTGCGAAGCCCTCGGCCTAAACATATTATTTGTCTATGCCCTCGGCAAGTGTTTGTCATTGAGTGCTATTTGTATGCGAATTATAAGGCCCTCGTCCTATGCACTATCTAACTCAATCTCACCAACTCTTTGTGGGGAAGTCGAATAGTTAGGTCCTCGACCATAGGCTTAACCAATTAATAATTTATAATAAGAATAATAATAAGAATTTTTGTATTGCGAAGCCGTCGGCTTGGACGTATTATTTTTCTATGTCCACGGCAAGACGAATTTTTTGATCGAGTGCTATTCGTACGCAAATATTACAAGGCCTTCGTCTATGTTACCTTATTCTCTATTTCTCTCGATTGAGCAACGTATTGTGCCTTACTGAAAACCTGCATGAATATGAATTTAATAAGCCCTCGGCTTACATGCATTATTCTAATTATTATTTAAAATTAGTGAGCTTAGCGTAAAACCTCAATACAACTTATCAACTGTACATTGTATCATTGTAAGTAGATATTTGTTCGTAAATGTTAGGCCCCGGCCTAGTCCTATATAGACAATTTATTAACACTTACTCGAGGAACTGGACAATATATTTTCCCTTCTTTTCGACATTTTATTTCACGAACACAAACACAGCACGTTTTTTCAACGTATTCGATGGATACGGAAAACAGAATGAGTAAGCATCGAGGTGCCATAGCAGGCTCGGATTGAAGATAAAAAATTTTATGCTTTAAAAACGTATCGATGGGTATGGTGATTCAGAAACTACAATGTAATCATATCGGAGGACAAGCGATGGAAAATATTTGAATATATAACATATTAATTGACCATTTTTCATTTCATAGTACAATATTATTCGAATATCCTGTGGATATTCTAGGTTGATTTATTAAAATATTCCTAGTATGATCATTTGGAGCTGCTGCAGGAATATTTTGCCCATCCTGAGAATATTTTAAGTTGGCTTAATCGAATAACCTTACAATGAACATTACCACCTGGTCCAGGAATATTCCTCGAAAATTCTGGACATGACTGGAATTTTACTTACGAGTATTCTATGATTGCTTAAAAATTTTATATTACTTATTCTATGAATATTCCGTATGAAATGTATATGTTTTAGACGTTTCCAAGAATACTCGAATGTTGAAAACTGAGTAATCTTAGCATATTCTCAGAATATCTGGTGCGGCCTGAGCAGTGGCTTATGTAGGGTTGCCAGGTGTCCTGGATTGCGCAGGATATCCTGGATTTGGGAACCGAATCTAAGCGTCCTGCGAAGACGTCCCGCAGGACGCTTAATGTCCTGAATTTCATAAAGGTTTAAATTACAAATAAGGGAAAGGATTCCCTGCTGCTTGCTGATTATCTTCATTCAAAATATGATATTTCAGAAAATAATTCGGTTTCAAAATTAAATATTTTTTCCCTGAAAAGGCCTTTAAGTATTTATAAATATTGATAATTTATATGGGGAATTTTGTATACTAAAACCTACCTTGATAAAGCTTGCGCTTTACTTGAATAATCTATTATCAATAAAATAACACTATTATCCATAAAATAACATCTTTATAGCTAATCCCTAAATTATAATTTTTTTTGAGTTAATACAGTTCGTATTTTCAATATACGGGTCAAATGCTGACTCTGAGAGGATTGTTTGTTTATGCAATGCAGCCTGTAGCGACATCGACAGCCGTAATAAGCTCCTGGTTGAGCATGAAAAGAGCTTAATTTAACTAGAATACCGTTTTATAATAAGGCAGTTAGAAACAAAAAACACTTGGAAGCTGTGATAAGAAATATTCTTTTTTTATCCAAATAATATATTTTTTAAAACATTTTAAAATTTTTTATCATCTATTACACACTATGCACTATGTTAATTATGTTACAATTTTTTTATTTTTTTATATAAAATAAATTATGTTTTAGTTTAATAAGAAATGTCGTTCTTTATTTAAATCTGTCTTTCCCTTTTTGAACTTGTGTCCTGCGATTGTTAAATTTAAACTTGGCAGCCATAGACCTATGTTCATGTATCATGGGTGATTCATAGTCAACGTGGTAAACCTGAATATTGGTTGGTAAATTTTCACTTTCTCATTTATTCTCGAAATAGTTTATCAGATCTTGGGGATACAAAAAAGGGAAAATTGCTTTTTATTATTTATGTTGTTATAAAACTAACATCTGTAAATCAAAACAAAGATGGTTAAAAGCTTTTAGTACCGCTAAAATTTGTAAATGTATCCACTTTTTGTGTCAGAATTGCATGCATCTGTCTTTGTATCATACGAATTTTATTTCGAGGGTATGATTAAACTTTAAAGTTTGTCGTTGATAAATCAAACCTCAGTTTGACTTTAGTACAAATTTGAGATAAGGTTAATATGGCATCATTATTAATATAAACAGGGTTAGTACCAAAGACATATTAAAAATTAGTAGACCGATTTGTTTACTAAATATGAACCCGCCAACATTGTTCCCCTTCTTCTTTCCTTTCTTATAAATAAAGTAGGCAAGCCATAGTATTACTTACCGCTCCTGCGGCGTTGTTGCCGATAGCACTTAAGAGTATGTCTGTATCATGGAAAATCGGCAGCTTGTTTTTAATAACGTAACAGAAAAATTACATTTATTAGAAAATAGAGCATGTCAATATATATTTTTCGCTTTAAAGTATACCGTGTAGATTATAATATATAAACATTTATAATACAAATCTTGAATCAAATAGAAAACACAAAAAAATATTAAGTGATACCTATTTTTGATAAATTTTCAGTGTAACAACAAATGGAATTTTGTAAAACAGTATATTGTGTAACTAGAAGGAAAAGCAAAACATTCCTGGACGATTGTGGCAATTGCTGGACGAGGCGCAGCCGAGGCCAACAACACAGAGTCCAGGAATGTGCTTTTCCTACGAGTTTCACATACGCATATTAATAAATATACTCTAAATAAAAACGGTGTTTTAAATTTAAACTCAATATAATATCAAGTTTTGAATCTAGCGAGCCTGAAGCTTATTACGTAACTACGGAAACTACAGCTAAATCTTGCTTTTGATAAACGCCAGATCTGACAAAAAAAGGTGTTTAAATAGGACAGAAATGTTATATTCCCGTCCTAGGACGGAAATGTTGTACGTACAGTTATTGCATGTTGCCAAGCAACGAATACAATATGAAATCATGATATTTAGACATTCTTAAAAGGCGTTGTTGACCATTAACATGTTGAGCAACCAAAGTTCGACTTTTGAGGAGCTGAAATGTTAAAAAATGGTTGTATGCATGTTCCTTTGCTCGCTTCGGGAGCGCAACCAAACAAAACTAACCCAAAGTAGCCCAAAGCATGCCCAAGATAAAAAAAACTTATATTTGCATTCTTGACTGACAATTTTTTTTATATTGGGCATGCCTTGAGTTAGTTTGGGTTAATTTTGTATGGTTGTGCCCCGGAGCGAGCTAAGCGAGCGGAGGGCTATTATACGTGAAGTGGAACATTTATTTTTTTACATTAATTTGGGTTAGCTCGGATTAGTTCTTGTTGGTTAAGCCCCCGAATCGAGTTACCCTGTAAGAAAAGGTGAAACCTTTGGTAACTTTGTGCGTCAGATGCCGAAAATTTCCTAATATTTACATTTCAGCTCCTCAATAGTCGAACATTGGGTCATTTTTGTGGGATATCCAAACAATTGCGCAACATTCTAATTGTCAAAAGCGTCTTTTCAAGGTGTCTAAATAAAGAAAAAAAACATTTGTTTCTATTTTGGTATTATAAAGAGGTATTTTTGATACGCAAATCACTATTTTTGTTGACTGCTTGCTATGATATTAACAAAATTGGTCAATGTCAATGGTCACTAGCCAAAATTTCGACGCGGTTTTGAATGGGATTCCTAATAATACAGACGTAAAAAGTGACAAGGTGCCCGTCCAACTTTTGATCGCGACTCGAATAAATTAATGTTTTTCATTAAAAAGCATGCAAAATAGAAAAACTAGTATAAAATACACGTTTTAAAAGACATTTAGCGCACTCGTACGTTAAGAAACTCCCCGCAAGCGGGTCGTTTCCTAATTTCGTGCTTGTGCGATATGATCTTTTAAAACTAATATCTTAATATACTATTAGAAAATTCCAATTGTTATTAAACTGAAAAATTACCCTATTTTCCGCTAGAAACGATATGTAAACTGGGCCCTACGTCACTACTTCACATTGGTCACGAAATCAGCGGTACTCCCTCTTTTCGCACATACCGACAACGTCGCGTAGGTGCCCCTCGTCTAGAAGAAACTGGCCGCCATGTTCCCAGCGTTTTTTCCGTATCGGTTTGTTGTTTTTTATATGTCTTTGAAAAAAACTCATAATCGTATAGTATATACGAAGTCAATCCGAATAGCAGAAAAACTAGAACTCTGATTATGAAGCAGAGGCGTGTATTGCTAGGATTGGAAAAAATATTTTAAAAGTGCATTTGTGTTTACGCTCAACGTTTTTAACAATCTTTAGGTAGTTAACTAAATATATTTTGGAACGTTGACACCGGCTTTAAACTCATGTTTTTCAGAGACATTTCGTTTTCGTGCTATAATCATCAAACTTTTAAACTTTATGAGTGTAAAATGCATAACATTGTTTTTATTTTAATGCAAACTAAAAAACATAAGGATAGGCATAAACTGCGGTTGTACAAACTAAAAGAAAGCACGTGTGTTGCTATTATTTTAAATTTTGCAGAAGTCTAAAGAAGGCGAACGGAAAATACTTTTTTCTACGACTGTCCTGAGAATAGACAAAAAAGCACTAACAACTGCTCTTGAAAACTGGATATTTCAAACATCGTGTGCAAAGTATACTTATTCGGGTATGTAGATTAAAGGGCTTCGTCTCCGTTTTAGAACTTCGACATCAGAAGTCCCATTCCCAAATCTCTAGAAAAGGGGGCCCAATTTTAGGGTTTCACCCCCCCCCCCCCCCAGGAGCAAAATTGTGGAAATTGTAATCTCATACCATGGGCCCCCTTTTAAGGCAAGGGGCCCAATTTTAGGGCCTCGCGCCCGGAGCTAAATCTGTAAGAAATGGAACTCCCGTACCATAGGCCCCATTCTAGGGTTTCGCCCCCCTGGGGCCTAATTTTAAGGCTTCGCCCCAGGAGGGGAGCCCCTTTTCCAAATGTGTCAAATATGATGCTCCCACACCGGGGGCCCCATCCAATAGCTTCGCCCCTCGAGGGCCCCATTTTAAAATTTGTGAAAGATGGGCCCCGTACCAGGGGCCCCATTTCAAGGCATTTGGCCTAAAGGAGCCACAATTTAGGGCTTCATCCCCGGATGCTCCCTTTTCCGAATATGTAAAAAATGGGTCCCCCGATAGAGGACAAAGCCATAAGAGGAGACCGCCGGTGAATGGTGCCTTTTTCCAAAGATATGAAAAGAATAACTCCAAAAACTAAGGGCGAAACCCTAAAAGGACGCCCCCGGTAGGGCGTCGTCCAGCCCTGGCATCTCAATACCTACTCATCAACTAGTTAAACAAATTGCTGTAGAAGTATTTGTATGGTATTTGTAAACTATAAATATTTTAATTTAAAGACAAGATGCTTGATATAATATTATAATAAATATTATATAATATCAATATTATTTGCAATCGTAGAAAAAATATAGTATGCAACGCGTCTGACAATCACTTTTCACACTCGTGTGATTTATGTCACTCGCCTACAGCTCGTGCCATCAAACTTCACACTCGTGTGAAAAGTGTTATTTTCAACACTTGTTGCACAATATACTATTGGAATTTCCTTATGCAAGTAAAGATCTAATCCATTTTACACATTGCTGTAAAAAAGAACAGTTGATGGTCGTCATATTAAAAGCATGTATATGAGAAAACAGTGCGCGTCTTTAATTTACCGCCTTCCCCCCTTACTAACTTTTAAAGCGCTCATTTGTTTGTTACAAAATGTAGGCGTACCAAATAGCAATGGTTAAAATGGCGGACGAGCGCCATGTTGGAACTTTTAAATAGAAAGGTGTGTCTTGCTATACCTCATTTCAATCGGATCATTGAGTACGTTATGATTTCATAATATTAGACGGTTCTATTACCATTCAGAACAACATGGAGGCGTTTTTAAAACTGACAATTTTTCATCTTTGACATGTCATAAAACTCAAACAGTTACAGAATTACGGTTTGAACTTTCCCTCTTAACTTTTTAGGAGCTATTCTGCCATATAAATTTTAAGTGCTGTTAGCTGTCATTTTTTTTTTATACATTTTGACATTTTTCTATCTTAAACCGTCCGGATTTAAATTCCATAAAATTATAAATTGTTTAAAAGATACAGTAGATTTGCAGTATGATATCGATCAAGTTTTTGAATGGTGTAATGAAAATTATTTATACTTAAATGTCGAAAAATGTAGAGTTACTTCTTTTACTAGGAAAAATAATCCTATCCATTGCACTTATAATGTTAATTCGGCTAATTTAGAAAGAATCTTCTTGGTTACGTACTTAGAAATTTGATTTGATTCTAAATTAAACTTTTTGGATCGTATACAGATGGCTGTAAACAGTGCATTAAAAATGTTAGGTTTTATGATTGGTACTTTGAAAGATTTCAATAATATATGTTGTAAGATTTATTTTGTGCTATTGTTGGATCTGTAGTGGAATATGCAGTTCCAGTATAGTGTCCATACTATTCTGCCAGTAAAAATGAAGTTGAAAGAGTGCAAACAAAATCTGAGATTTATTGCATTTAAATTGGGTATAACATATAATGTAACTATGATGATATTATGCAACTTTTTAATACAGTACTCTATTTAAAATAGATAATAATATGATCAATTCTCTGGAATTACTGCAGCTGGTGGTACTCCATCGTCCACAAGGATCTCCTAGAAGTTCACACATATTTCTTACATATCATAGGAGTCATATGACTAACTACGGTGTAAACACTTCATTATGTCGAATATCAAAGTTGGCAAATGAAAATACAAATAAAAAAATATAGATTTCATTAATATCAAATGTATTAAATAAAAAAAAATGTTATGGAATCTTACAAGACCTAACTGATTGTGAGTTTTAATCTGGGTGATTAAATGTTTGTTTTGTTTTGTTTGGGTAATTATATTATTACAAATGATATGACAATGCTGAATATATATTTTATTTTTTATTGTTAATAATTTATTTACTACTTGTTAAATAGTTGCAAGTTTTTGTGCAGTATTTTGTGTCTCTTTTTTGTATGTGCTAAAAGCGTTAATAAATATTCCATTCTATTAATCCCCTAATCATTTATCAATTAAACGTGTTGGGGAAACACCCCAACACGTGTAGAAACTATCGTTTTTCACCGTATAGTTTGGTGTTAACACCCTGTATGTATGTTGAATGAATGAGCCGTAATTAAACACAAAATAAATTTATTTTACCCCGGGTACAACCCAATTTGTACATTTAAATCAGCAAATGTCACGCTTTTCAAAACCCCTTAGTTCGAACCTGTACAGCAGTGCTGTCAATATAAGAGATTCCAATAGAGCCAACTTTTAGTAGTAATGGAAAACGTTTGTAATCGTTTTCAAGTTAATGTATTTTTGTCTCCGTCAGAATCAGTCTGTCAAATAAAGAAAGAAAACAGCTTCTACCCTTGTAATTTCAAATGAATTCGGCAAAGCGCCAAATCCCCACTCTTTTATGTGATCGTGGCGCTCAGTGTTGCCAAAACTCACGATTAATCGTGAGATTACACGATTTTGGAAAATATCTTACGATTTCACGAATCACGTAGCGTTTCTCACGATTTTTTTAATTTCACATCAAATTTTATAAGCTTTCCAAAAAAATAGCGTTTTTTCATTCATAACAAACGTCACAAATATATTAGGTTAAGCGCAAATTAGGTTAAGCATTAGGACTCTCGCTGCCACTGGATTATTTCATTGAAATTCGGGGAAGTCCCGAACTTCAAACAGATTGTTATATCAGTTCCGTGGAATCGCGCGGGCAGCCAGGCGCTTTGCCTTACTTTTATTGCATCAATGCATCATAGGCATAGGAGAGTGCTTTTATTTGCAGTTCGTACTGCGGTATTTTTTTATTTTAATTTTATACGGTGTACGGTATTGTTTATTGACAGTAGTGAATTGTTTTATTAAAGCCTAAGAATATGTCCGATAGTGAAGAATCTGTTCATGAATCTCCCCCTCTTAAAAAATCCCTTATCAACTAAAATATAAAACTGACTGGGAAAAGGAATGGAAATGGGCCACGTCTAGTACAAAAGGTCAGCTTTATGCTTGGTAATGTGTTTATTTTTTATACAAATAAGTTCTTTTTTATTTACTGCAGATTTTTAAAATATTTTAGGTGTATAATCTGGGTTAGCGATATTTTAATATCTAGAGGGAAAGGAGAGCTTAAAAGCACGAAAATACCGCAAAACATACTAACTTAAAATCGGCTGTAAAAGTACAACCGTCACTTGAACGTTATTTTGATCTCTTTTTAGGACTTTTTAAAATCTCACGATTTCTCACGATTTTTAATATAAAATTCTCACGAATCCTCTTGAAACATTTTGGCAACACTGGTGGCGCTAGTAGCCGCTCGACGAAAGAAATTCAAATCAGTGCGTAGCAAACACTCATTCGCGTAGGATCTGTCTAGTCACAGCGCTCCTAGTTTCCGCGCCAAAAACATCTAGCCCTGTCCTAGCTCTGTTTGAGGCAATTAATTAGTTTGAAAGTGTCTTACATCCACAAAAATGTACTAGATCAGTCCAGCTGCTCTCTAGCCTCACAGTTCAGTTAAGACGTTCGCTTAAATAGCAGTAAAACGTGCTGTTCTCCGGCCAAAGGTCAAGTTCCTTTTTGGGCCAATTTCTCTTGTATGCACGAATATTAGAAAATATTTCGTGCACCTCAGTTATCTTTGTCCAAGGTTTGAACAAAGACCTCCTTTGTGCTTCTTAAAAGCAATTCTTCGAAGTTAGAAACGATAGCATCCCCGTTCCCGTTGGCACATAAAATGGCGGAAGGCAGACTGACATTCCTGGTCGAATTCCTGTAAAGCAAGGCAGGTAAAGCAGTCGAAGGGACAAGGTATGATGTGTGAAAGTTACTAAGTTGAAGACGAAGTCTTAAAATAATAAAGATAAAAACTAATTTCAATAATCAAGACGCTTCAGTAGACATTTTTAAATTTAAGAAACCTTTTGTAATTTTAGTTTTATACTGGAACGAATGATGAGTGATTGAAAGTTTTAGTCTAAGAATTGTATATATATTTTTTCTATTTAACATAAAAAGCACTGTTTATTTATTTCCATTATATTTAAATGCAATTTACACCTGCATTATTAAATTATATCAATACCGAATACATGTTTCAGTTTCTCTCACCACCCTATGTTATACTGTTCATTAAAAGTGGTTAATTCAAATACCACACCCTTCTTTATGGTCTTAAGCAATAATAAAAGAATTTGTGTATCCCGACCAAAACGTAAATTGGTTTTTTCCCGAACTGTGACTAAAAAATTTTTTTCTTTTTAGTTATTCTTTTGTGTCTAGTCATATTCATTTTGTGATGGCTTATTATTTTCTGCTTGACAGCACGCTTATTTAAATGTTACCTTAACTTTAAACAGGTGTCCCCTAAAATGTTACGCCTATGGTGCTCCTCCCGCCTGGGGAAACATATGGTGTAGGCGCGTCATTGTGGGCGTACATAAATGAAACAAAAATGAAATCTTTGGCGCGCTTCGACCGCCATCTTCATATCTTTTCATTCTTTATTTTATCCCCTCTTCACGTTAATATTTCTAATGTTGGCATGCACACATTTGATAATTTATGAATGACCTACTCCGTCTTTTCTTTTTTTATATGTCTTTGGTTAGTACACACTTAGGGCAACATTGTATGATTTTCCTATCAATCCATGCACATATTTCGTGATTTGAGTGGACATAGGAATCCCACGATAATTGTTTGTTTGTTTCATGTTTTCGTT